>JZKD02S0686480.1:625081-643856 GCA_000966675.3 Picea glauca
ACAACCCCATGTTCTTTGTAGGTGTGAGGATGGTAGCTCAAAAATATTCCATGCCACTCATCTCATGGAATTGGGAAACCCCAAATTTGTTCAAGGTCTCCTCACTTCTTCCTTGTATAGGACGACTTGCCAATTTAGGCTTGCAATTCATCTCAACAAAGTTAAGTGACAACTAAGACCTCTCCTTATTTGTCAATTTTGTGGTATTTTTACCAATCATTGTTGTCTTCTTACCAAGTTGTCACATTTTATTTCGTTTCCCCCACTTACTTGTTCACCTTTGTATTCCTCTTCTCATTTCACATGGTTTTTTCTTTATGTTTCATTTAGTGTTTGGTCCCCTTTCCTTGTGTCTTGTCTCAATAACCCCATATTTTTGGTATGTGTAAATATGGAGGCTCACAAATATTCCATGTCACTCATATCATGGAAGTGGGAAACCCAAAATTCATTCAATGTATCCTCAAACCTTATTTGTCAATAGGAGGGCTTTCCAAACTGGGCTTGAAAGCCATCTCAAGAATTTTAAGTGGGGAACAATACCTCTCCTTACTTTTATTTTTTATTTTTTATGAAGCACTCCCTTGTGGTTCTTTTCCTCCACCTTGTTGTTCACCTTCATTTTCCTTTTCTTGTTTCACATGGTGTTTTACTTGTGTTTGGTATCCTTTCATGATCCAAATTGGATAATCATATAAATTTGCATCTATATTAGTACTTTATGGGTGGAAAAATTGGATTAATTGTCTTGGAGGGTCCATTTTAGTCGCAGGTCCCAATTTAGAAAATTAGGATTTGGAACTTTCCAAATCCATTTTGAGGAATTAAATTAATTTTTTTGGGGTTAAATAATCCATAACTTATGACCACACCCTTGATGTTGATATAGACACCAATTCCTTTCCAATGATGCAAAAAAAACCTCAATCAAATCTCGTATGTGGACGTTATGCCTCTCATAAGTTGACACATATGGGGATAGCCATGTGTGGAATTTCAAGAAGATTCTAGAAGTTCCAAACCTTATCACTAATTCAGGGTTGAGGAAGTCAAAACCCTAACCCTAGACAACTATTAGGCTATGTTAAATATCAGGCTACTAGGAGGAGAAGGGTTTTCATTCTTTAGCAATGTATTTGTTCCATAGTTGAGAAAAGCATCTAAGAGTGGTATTTTGAGAGAATACCATAGGATAAAAATATTTTGTAGAATCCATATGAGCCACATTGTCAAAGGAAAATCCACAGTGAGTGTCACTTTCTTTGTATTTTCATTTCCATAACTGAATAAAAGAGAGCATAGCATATGCCTCACATTATAGCCAGGTTTACTCATTTATTGTGTTTCCCAGGATATATCTTTTGTTCATTTGTGTGTGGATGGTGTGTTTTTTTTCTCATTTCCTTCATTTTTGTATTTCAATTATTTCATTAATTCAAGGAAAGCTATTAATTAATTAATATGGGATTTGAGGAAGATTAGTTTTCATAGTTCAATATTTCATAATATTGTAAGATCTGCTGTGATGAACTATTCCAACGGAATATCCATGACAATTTACAAATTAGTTCCTTGTGTCAGAAACCCCATATTTTTGGTAGGTGTAAGGATGCAAGCGTGGAAATGTTCCATGTCGCTTTCCTCATGGAATTGGGAAACACCAAATTCATGTAAGGTATCCTAACTTCTTCCTTATGCATGGGTAGGCTTGCCAATTTGAGCTCGCAAGGAATCTTAAAAACTTAAGAGATATCCAAGACCTCTCCTTATTTGCCAATTTTGTTGTCTTTTTACCTAGTTCTCCCTAGTGGTTTCATTACATCCATCTCATTGTTCACCTGTTTATTCCTCTTTTCATTTAACATGGTGGTTTCCTTGTGTTTAATTTAGTATTTGGTCACCTTTCCTTGTGGTTCAAGTTCGAAACCCTATATTTCCAATAAGTGTAAGAAAGGAGGCTCATAAATATTCCATGCCACTCATGTCATATAAGTGGGAAAAAAAAATCATTCAAGGTCTCCTCACTTATTCCTTGTGCATGGGAGGGCTTGCTAATTTGGGTTTGTGATTCATCTCAAAAACATTAAGTGGTGACCATGACCTCTCCTTATTTATCAATTTTGTTTTCTTTTACTTAGCACTCCCTTTTTGTTTTGTTTCCTCCACCTTATTGTTCACCTTTGTATTTCTATTCTCATTCCACATGGATTCTACCTTGTGTTTCATATGGTGTTTGGTCTTATTTCCTTGTGGCTTCTCTTAAAAACCCCATCTTTTTGTTAGGTGTAAGGATGGAAACTCATAAATATTCCATGTTACTCAAATCATAAAAGTGGGAAACCACAAATTTGTTTAAGTTCTCCTCACTTCTTCTTTATGCATGGGAGGTCTTTCCAATTTGGGCTTGAAATTTGTCTCTAAAAAGTTAAGTGGCAACCAAGACCTATCATTATTTGTAAATTTTGTTGTCTTTTCACCAAACACTCCATTTTGGTTTCATTACCTCTGCGTAATTATTCACCTTCATTTTCCTCTTCTTGTTTTGCATGGTATTTTCCTTATGTTCATTTAGTGTTTGGTCTTCCTTTCCTTGTGGCTCATGTTAACAAACCCATATTTTTCTTAAGTGTAAAGATGGAGTATCATAAATATTTCATGCCACTTATCTCATGGAAGTGGGAAACCTTAAATTCCTTTAAGTTCTCCTCATTTATTCCTTGTGAACGGAAGGGATTGCCAATTTGGGCTTGCAAGTCATGTCAAAAATGTTATGTGGTGACCAAGACCATTTCTTATTATTCAATTTTGTTGTCCTTTTACGAAGCACTGCCTTGTGGTTTTTTTCCTCTACCTTGTTTTTAATCTCCGTTTTCCGTTTATCGATCCACATGGTGTTTTCCTTATGTTTAATTTAGTGTTTTGTATCCTTTCCTTGTGGCTTTCATCATAACCCCATATTTTTTTTAGGTGTAAGGATGGAAACTTGTAGATATTCCATGCAACTAATCTCATGGAAGTGGAAAATAAAAAAATTGTTCAAGGTCTCTTGACTTCTTCCTTATGCATGGGTAGGCTCACCTTTGGGATTGCAAGTTGTCTCAAAAAAATTAAGTGATGCCCAATACCTCTCCTTATTTTTCAATTTTGTCGTCTTTTTACCAAGCACTCCCTTGTGGTTCCAATGCTTCCATCTCATTGTTTGCCTTCACCTTCCTCTTTTCATTTTGCATGGTTTTTTCCTTGATTGTTTTTTAGTGGTTGGTATCCTTTCCCTTTGGATTGACTTGGAAACCACACACTTTTGGTAAGTGTAAGGATGGAGTCTTGTAACCATTCCATGCCACTCATCTAATAGAGGTGGGAAACCCAAATTCATTCAAGGTATCCTCATGTATTCCTTGTGCATTGGAGGGCTTGCCAATTTGGGCTTGCAAGTCATCTCAAAATATTTAAGTGCTAACCAAGACCTATCCTAATTTTTTCATTTTGTTTTTTTTTACCAAGCACTCCCTTGTGGTCTTTTGGTCTCAACCTAGTTATTTTCCTTTGTCTTTCTATTCTTGTTTTGCATGGTTTTTACCTTATGTTTCATTTAGTGTTTGGTATTCTTTCTGTGTGGTTTGTCTCAACAAACCAATATTTTTTGTAGGTGTAAGGACGGTAGCTCGCAAATATCCCATGCCACTCATCTCATGGAAGTAGGAAACCCAAAATTCTTTCAAGATCTCCTGACTTATTCCTTACGCATGAGAAAGCTTTCCAATTTGGGGTTGCAATTTGTCTCAAATAAGTTAAGTGGTGATCAATACTTGTCCTTATTTATCAATTTTGTTTTTATTTCACCAAACACTCCATTGTAGTTTCATTTCCTCCACCTCATTGTTTTCATTTATCTCCCTCTTCTTCTTTCACATGGATTTTTCCTTGTGTTTCATTTCATGTTTGGTCTTCTTTCCTTGTGTCTTGTCTCGATAGCCCCATGATTTTGGTAGGTGTAGCTCGATGGAAGCTCATAAATATTCCTTTCCACCTATCTCTTGAAAGTGAGGAACCCCAATTTATTTCAAGGTTTCCTCACTTATTCCTTGTGTATGTTAGGAAAGCTTGTTAATTTGGGTTTGCAAGCTGTCTGAAAAAAGTCAAGTGGTGAGCAAGACCTCTCCTCTTTTTTCATTTTCATGGTGACAAATACCTATCCTTACTTTATTTTTTTATCTTCTTGCCTCATGTCTTGTATTGATAGCCACAACTTTTTTTGTGTTGACTTTCTTATGAGAAATAAATTATAATGTTGTTGTGTTTCTATAAGTTTTCAATGAAGAAGCTTAGTATCCATATCCACTTGGGGTGAATATATTACCCCATACACAAGTATCATGTGTCAAGTTAAATATACTTTTAATTTATTATCTTATTTTTCATCTTGTTTTTTCTAATTTTCATGTTTCTATATTAATATAACATATTAGAAATGTGCATAGGCCCCATAATTCCTATTTAGTTCACCACATCCACCTTTTTCTATATGTTTTTCACTTATGCCATTCATCACACAATACAAGGTGGTTTTGGTCCTTGGCCACCATACCCTAGCTATTGTCATTCCTTCTCCCACCCCCCTCAGGGTACTTCATCCAATACTACAAGCCACTAGGGATTTATCACCACCAAACCCCACCATATTTTCCATTCCATACATACATTGTCATTTCACCCATTTTACCCACACTAGTCTGCCCCTCTCTACCCCCCCTTGTTGCATTCATTGTTGTTGCAGCTACCATTGCAGTAGCTGCCATTACACCAACTACCACTGCACCAAGTACCATTGCACCAACTACTGTTGCACCAACTACCATTGCATATACTATTGTTACATTTAAAACAAGTACATCTATGGTTGTTGAAACTACATCCAAACGATCCTCCATTGCTTCATAAAAATAGATTGTCAAGCCAAGTGATATGCTTCCTGAGCGATATCCATGAATGCCTAAGATATTCATAGTGAGATAATTGGTTGATGAAATTATTTTCCAACATGCATGGAATTTATTTTATGGATTTTGATTTTTTTCATTAATTATTTCTTGTAATTACTATAGGGAGGCATCACTGAGAGGCTAGGGTCATAGAGGAGGGAAATTCCCTCATAACTCACAATATCACCTATGGTGAGTTTTGTTAAATTGAATTCTATTTATATTTTGTAAGTGTGATAATTGGTATAATTATAGAATTCTTTTTATATGTATGATGTTTCCTTTTGAGTCTCTATAAAGACACACAACTCTTAGATGCAAGAAGACTCGAACATCCTCCAACTCAAAGAGGAGGAAGATTGTCTTTGGATATGTACTTGGAAGTGGTGAGGGTAGTGGGGTTTAAGGAGTGACACATTACATATCTCATCCATGATGTACTATTTTGGGCATGAGGTTACATTTTGTGTATAGGGAACGAACTTAAATTATTTCATGTTTGGGCATGAGGTGGCATTATGTATCTTGGGAAGGACAGGCCATTTTGTTAAAAAAGTACAGTTGGACCAATGTTTAATATAGATACATGGATTTGGATACTCATAATGAATTATTTATGGTTTAGTTTTCTAGTATGGTTCAATTTTTAATTATGGTTATGGTTCGGTTTATTTGATGTTTACAACAAATGACATTGATTATGAATTTGATGGGTATATAGCTAGAAAAAATAAAAATCTCAATTACTTTTGTAATACGTTTGACACAACTAAGTCTCCTCACTTCTTCCTTGTGCATTGCAGATGAGCTTGTTTATTTGGGTTTGCAATTGTCTCAAAAAATGGAAGTCGTGACCAAGACCTCTCCTCATTTTTCATTTTCATGGTGACCAAGACCTATCCTTAGTTTTGTTTTTTATCTTATTTCTTCATGGCTTATCTCGATAGCGCAATATTTTTTGTGTTGGTAATTTATCAGAAACATATGATAATTTTGTTCTGTTTCTACAAGTGTCCTATGAATAGACTCAATAGCCATCTCCACTTGGGATCGAATATCACCCCATACACATGTATCATGTGTGAAGTTAAATATGATTTTAATTTATTATCTTATTTTTCATCTAATTTTTGCCAATTTCCATGTTTGTTTACTAATATAACATATTATAAATGCACATGTAGACCCCATAATTCTTATTTAGTTCGCCACGTCCACCTTTCTCTATATGTTATGCACCTATGTCATGTTGGACAACTGAGGGGGGGGTGAATTAGTTGTTACTATGCTTAAACAGTCATGCCCATTTTAAACTCTTTATAGAACACTCAATAACGATCACAATAAAGAAGGGAACCACGAAATAGAATATTCAATATCAATTACACACATGAAATATACAGAGAAAGATATTTCCTCAAGAAACCCATAAAGGAAAAATCCTCTTCTTCTTGATATGATAAGTAATCTTTATTTTCTGTACATCATCATTCTTATGAGCTCCAAATATTCTTGAGACTACAATCTTTGTTTTACAAACAACATCTTGCTGAGAGCACAAACTCTTTGGTTTCTCTAGCACCCACTAGAAGGAAGCACCAACTCCCTAGTTTCTCTAGCACCCACTAGAGGGAAGCACCAAATCTCTGAGTGTTCCAGCACCAACTAAATGGAAGCACCAACTTCCAATCACACAGACACCAACCTATATAACAGAGAACAATAGTTCTCCCTTACACCACCCTGCCACCCTGATTTCTCTGGTTGCAACCAGATGGAAGCTACAACTCCCTGTGTTCAAGCACCCACTTGAAACTCTGAGGAAACCAGTCCTCCCTAGCACCTCCCTACAACCTTGAAATATGAATCTTTTCTTTCTTGAATTTATCATAGTGATACAACATTTATCTATGGATTACTAGTCTCATCATTTTTATGCTACACTGTTTTGCTCTGCCTGCATCAGTGTCTCTCTTCTCGCTCACTTAACTTTATTTTCTTATACGTTTTATACTCTCTATGCCATCTTCCTTCTACGCGCTATGCCTCTACATGCTCTTCACTGTGTCACTGTTCTGCCCTGCAGGTTGTTCACTGCATCTCTTCCTTATGATTTCATAGCTGACCAGTAGAATGCATTCACTTCTCTATTCTACATCTTTTTCTCACATAGATTCATCTGCCTGATCATCATGACAACTCTTCATCTTCTCTAGCAGTTCGCACCATGTGTTCATCATCAGTGAGCATTATGCTGAGATTCCTTAGCTTCTCTAGTAGTCCAAACTCTTCGTCTTATCTATCAATTACAACCAATCAATTATGGATTCTTTGGACTCTAATCCCCTTCCTTCACGTGATCAGTGGTGGTGACCATACGCATGGGCTTAATCAAGTTCTTGAGCTCTTATCAATTCAATGAGCACGATTCATTCTCCTGAATTGGACAACTATCGTAACTTCGACACTTTTCCCTTCGACACTTTTGGGTTTCAAACCTTTCGAAACTTCTAAATCTAAATTCTCTAACAGATTGGACGGTTCACATTACACCTCAAAACTAGATCAATTGTTAGCACTAATCCTTATAGTCATCATTCATTGCTTAATCCAACGATAATGAATTAATCAAATAGTGAGATGTATGGCCACCTTTTAATCCGTGACTTCGTCTATTATGCTTACGCTATCCTTCCACTATGTTTTGATCAATGGTTTAGAATGCAACCAAACAAAGGATCGACAGACAATATCTCCTTAGGGTCTCCTGACTTCGGATATTTTGAATCTCAACCTGTTATTTCCTCTAGAGTGATCACCTGCTCGGTAAGTCATAAAGGGTGGAGACCGCTTGCTGTCGATTAACATTTTCACTTACACTATCCTTCCACTGTAGTATATAGATGGATGAGACTGCTCCCGAAGTGATCTTTGGATTGAATGATTCGTGTCCATTCTGGGTCTTCGACATTATGGACTTCGGGTCTTCAGGCAAGTGTTGGTGGTAAAAATCCTGAAGAAAAACTCCCAGAGTGACGTAACCCTTGCGTCACTTGATGATGTGTCACGAGCCGAGAAGCTGCCACGTGTCACTCTGATTTGTGATTTGCACGTACCTGAAATGATGATTTCAACTTGACACTTGTCATTCTATGATTGTGCCACATGTCCTTGATCTAACGATGTAATGATCCCAAGCCAAATCCTGGCGTGAAATCACTAACTACCACTGGTTTGTGAACGTGTTGGTGTTTATTGAGCTATTAAGTGCATACAAGATTCATTCAATACATGAAGATCATCATACATTCAAGATATAGAAGCACAAGCAAGGATCTGACCCTTTTATTATAAGCAATGTAGGATCAATACAATAGATGGACGATCTGGCATAAACCTCAAATGACCGTACAAACAATAGATATGAGCTGCTACAAAATGCTCCCATCAATACAAAGAAGCCTCTAAAGGATGAATAAGTAATAAATACTAGTATCAAGCAGATATGAATGTCGAACCCTTCAACCAGAGAGTGCCACACTCCAAGTGGAGACAAAATCCCTCAATAATTCAGCCTTGATGGAAGAATGCTCCAAACGAGCCCAAACTCAGTCAAGTAATAGATCAGGGCAGTGGCATCCTCCTCCTGAAGTTTCAAGCCCAACGTACAAGGAAAACCTCTCCAAGTGTGAAATATTCTAAGAGAGTTTCACCCTCCTGAATAGCTAAATCGAACCTTCGTCAATAGTATGGTGCACCCTTACTAGAAATTCCCCAATAATACGGTCTTGCTGTCTGCTGGGGCTCTAGAATGAGATATGCTGAGAATAGAATGGTGTGGAGGAATATTTCATCCCTGAGACCAAGCTGTGGAACAAGGTGAGTGGATATTTCACCACTGAGTTGCTCACAAGAGTTTGTACATCAAACCCCCAAACTGAATGCTCAAGAGAACTAACAAGAAATATACCAAAAATCAGGATGAATGATAGGTGCGCCCCAACCTCTTACTTATACTTTTTCCTTCTGATTCTCTGTTGAGTTAGGTTACTCCCATGGTTAATTTCCATTCTTCTGTTGAGTTATCTTTTACTCCCTTTATCCTTTTTCTTTCTCAATTCAACTTAAAAATATAACTTTAGTCTAGTTTACCTTCCCCCTTAGTGTGAGACTATGACCTAGTGGGGGTGCCCAGGCCACTGAGTCTCCTCATCACCTCTCTAAGAGGTGGGGGACATTACAGTCTCCCCTGCTTGAAATTTCTTGTCCTCAAGAAATTCCAAACATGCTTCTCTAACCACGTGCTCCTTTTCCCAAGTGGCATCCTCAATGGGTAAATCCTTCCAGCTGATCAGGTACTCCTTGATGCTTCGGTTTCTGAGCCTCTTCTCTCAGACTTCCAATATCTCTTCCAGAATTAGAATAAGATGTCCCTCTTCGTCCATGGGGGGTAATACCTCAACAGGTTTGATGTGCTGGCCGAGGGCTTTCTTAAGACAGAAAAAATGGAAGATGTTGTGTATTTTGCTTCCCTGTGGAAGCTCCATCTCATAAACTACGACCCCTATCTTTCTGCTGACCCTATAGGGTCCAAAGAAACGTGGTTGCAATTTATCTTCTCTGCTTATTTTAATCGACGCCTTCCTGTATGGTTGTAGTCTCAGATAGACTAAGTCGCCAACCTAGAAAGTACGATCAACTCGGTTCTTGTCTGCTTGGACCTTCTGTTGGTTTTGTGCCCTCTATAGATGATCCTTCAGTTCCCTGAGAATGTCTTGGCTCTGCTCGATCCAATCTTGTACCATAGGTGCCCTCCTGTCACCAAATGCAATCTCCACAAACGATAAAGGATCATAGCTATACAAGGCTCGGAATGGTGAGATGCTAATGGACATATGCTGGGTGGTGTTGTAGCAATACTCTCCCAGATGCAACCATCTGGTCCATGCTTTTTGTTGCCTTGCCACATAGTTTCTGAGGTATCCCTCCACCCATTTGTTGACTATATCTATCTATCCATCCATCTGAAGGTGATAGATGGTGCTAGGGGTCAAGGCCGTACCAACCAACCTGAATAAATCCTGCTAGAAAATACTCATAAACCTGCTATCTCTATAGCTGACAATGGTATTGGGTAGGCTGTGCAACCTGAAAATCTCCCTGAAGAATAGTTCAGCCACTTGTGATGCACTGAAGTCGGTAGCTACGGTGAATAAATTTGCAAACTTTGTTAGCATGTCCACCACTACAAATATGCAGTCCTTCCCTTGCGTCTTTGGCAGTCCAGTGATGAAATCCATGGATATGCTTTCCCACTTGTGCTCTGGAATGGGCAAGGGTTGCAATAGTCCTGCTGGGTGCATGTGCTCATCCTTGTTTCCCTGACATGTAGTACACTCTTTGATGTTCTTAATCACATCCTCCTTGAGACCCTTCCAAGAGAACCTTTCTCTCACCTACCTGCACGTCTTGTTGATCCCCTAATCTCCTACCATTGGTGAGTCATGGCATGCCTACAATACTTTAGCCTTGAAGGTCGATCCAAGAACCAAGAAGATTCGATCTTTGTAGTATGATGCAGGAGCATCGCCAACTCAGCAAGTGAGCCAACACATCAAGCGGAGATCAACTGGATGGACAATCCAAAAATTTTGAAAGTGCTTTGGGATTCTAGCGCAAGTCTTTAATGAATCCTTTATGAAGGAGCGCCTTTTGTATATTGTATAAAACCTCGAGCCATACGCTCTTGTCTGAAGTAGATAGGAGGCAATTAATAGAGTTAATGCAGGTAGATAGGATTTTATTTCCAGATTAGACAATTTAGATGGAAGGAGGGAAAACGGATATAGACACCCTCATTGTATCATTGTAACATTATCAAGCATTTAGAGGAGAAGAGCATACAGAGAACTGTATGAAGAACACCCATGTATAGATGTTGAATTAATAAAATGAAGTTCTGATTCAATTTCATGGCTGGTGTTGTTTCTTTGTGTATGTGGTTTATGTTCTCATGAATGTTTGTTTCCTTGTTATGCGTTTTTCTTTGCATATGCTATGCATGTGATTTCATAGTTTGACCTGAAGTCTGAAAGAGAATGAGTTTCAATTGTTTCTATATCTGAGCCAGGATATTCCTGCAAGGTGTGCAGTTGAATTCATCCGCAAGGAGTGCGTTGATGAAGGATATGTAGCTTAACATTTGTTCTCACTCACCCAGAAGTGGATTTGGGGTTGTTGAAGCCGTGCAAGAGTGCACAGGCTAAAGAAGAAGTCTTAGTTGTGAATCTGAGAAAAGGAAGCTAAGGACTACTGCTGCAGAAAGTGGGCAGAGTCGGAAGGATTCAACACTTGATAAGTTGTTGAACGTCAAGTGGGAGGAACGCGTGAAAAATTCCTCTGAAGAATCAGAGTAGAAAAGCTCAGGAGGTATAGCACCTTCGTGGTATTGTTGAAAGATAGCCCAGGAATTTTGGGTCGAGAGAAGTTCGGGTAAGAGAAGCAAATGTAAGTGTCCGAGGATAAGTTCTGAGACAGAAAATTTAGTCTTCTGAAGAAATCCTCAAGGAGGAGGAATCGACAACTAGGATTCGTCGAGGAAACTGCGAAGTTCCGACAACCGTTAGATCTCGAAAAATTTGCGCAGGGTTTAAAGCCGAAGGAGCAGAGGAAGACCCCATAGATTTGGAGTTCGGGATATCGGGGGATCTGTGGTCCTGGAATTCTTGTAGAAAGGAATCACGACCCGCAATTTCCCGAAAGGATCTCAACCGCTGATCTCGGTGAGACACGCGTCAAGGAATAGGGGAGTCAGGGGAGCTCGACTCATCGGAGAATCGTAACTTTCGGAGCCAAGAGCCTAGTACATGAATTCACGATTAGCGAATTCCCGAGAGGATCAGGGTCGTTGATCATGGCAGGGACATGTGGCGCGAGATCCCGGGGGAGTCGGGATTCGACATTTTGGGATTCTCGCATACAACGGAGTCGCTGCAGGAGAAACCGCGATTCCGCGATACCCGATAGAGTGGAATAGGAAGCGATGACGTAGAGGATAGAGGTCACACGTGCATCGGGGTTTGGTATTTCAGGATTTTCGGGGGCGAGGACCTCCCGTCAGGAGAAGTAGAGAAAACCCGAAATGCGACAGTCCCATAGTCAAGCAGTTGAGTGGAGGACAGGTGTCGGAAAGGTCAGTCCTATTGGGAGTTGACTCCAAGTGGCATCGGAGATCGGGAATTGGGGATTCGAGGGAACTGTGATTCACGACCTTATTAAGGCATATTTCCCGACATAGTGATATTCCCGATGGAGGTAAGGAATACGTGGGTGAGCATTATATCGTGTTCGGGGATTGTGAGACCTGAGTGCAGGACTCGCGATCACGTGAGGTCCGATTTCCCGATAAGGAAGCAGGGAGATCATAAAGAACATCCTGTGGGTGTAGAAGAGTCCTGAGAAGGGAATTGAAGAAGCAATTTAGCTCTTCGGGCCTAGGAAAAATAAGGTCCTGGTGGAAGCGGACGTGCCCCAGGTGGCCGTTTGCGTTAGTGTGGTATCAGAGCCGGAAAATATTTTTGTTTTCGATAGCAGAGAGAAAAGGGAAATTCACCATGCCGCCCAGAAGGGAAAGACAGTCACCTGATGCATAGGACAGGGATGTGCGAAGAAGAGGGAGACAAGCACAAAATCCAGATATGGAAAGGTAGATATGTGATCTCAGAGCGAGATTAGAAGACATGGAAGCAGCGCAGAGACACACAACAAGTGCTGGAGATCTGAGCGAATCCGAAGGAAAAGTGGAAGCCGAACAACAAGGAGAAGTTGCAGCTGAAGATGCAGCCAATGAGCGGTTAATTAAGGCTATCGCTCGGATGAGTTCAAAGACCAAAATGGACATTCCAACTTATGAAGGAAGTCTGGATGCAGAAGAGCTTCTAGATTGGATTAGAGCTCTTGACACCTACTTCGATTATGAAGACACCGAAGAGGATAAAAAGGTTAGGCATGCTGTCACGAAATTGAAGGGACACGCAACATTATGGTGGGACGAACTTCAAGAAGATAGACGTTCCAAAGGAAAGAAAAAGATCAAAAGCTGGGATTGAATGATTGTGAAGATGAAGGCAAAGTTCATTCCAAGGGATTATCAGATCACACTGTTCAGGAGAATGCAGAACCTGAGATAGAAGTTGATGAAAGTGAAGGAGTATACCGAAGAATTTTATAAGCTCAATATGAGAGAAGGTCATCGGGAGAACGATGATGAAAAAGTTGCCAGGTATATGAATGGCTTAAGATACGATATCCAGGATGAGATGAGTATGACAACCATCAGAATGGTGGAGGATGTGTATCAAATGGAGTTGAAGGCAGAAATAAAGCTAAATCGTAAGCTAGCACAGCAAGGCAGAGGTAGGAGCCAGCCGAAAGGTAAATCAGTTGCCCAAGACAAGTTCCAGAGATCTAATTACGACTGGAAGAAGCCTCAGACAAGAACAGAGAGAGGTGGAAGTTCACAGCGAGGCCAGGGCACTGAACAACAAAGGCAGCAGACGGAAACAAACGGAGGATACGCTGATAATAATACTTTTCCTTGTACCTGAGGTAGAGGCGGAATCATCACATGTTACACATGTGGGAAGAATGGGAACAAGGAAGTTGACTGTCCAGATAGGAAGAAATATGGAGGAGAAGCTCACATCGCCGAGGCATAGAGGCGAGATGCTGAAGTAGAAGATGCAGAAGACGGAAGGTCGTTGATGATGCGTAAAGTTCTCTTAACACCCGAGAAGGAGGTGGAGGACAGAACTCATAGAAGCAGACTTTTCAGAACTGCATACAAGACCAAAGACATGAAATGCAAAGTTATTGTGGATAGTGGAAGCACAGATAATCTCGTTTCAACCAAGATGGTGGAGAAATTAGAACTGGAGACAATTGATCACCCGAGTCCATACAAAGTTTCATGGCTACAGGAGGGACATCAGGTAAGTGTCACCAAACAGTGCTTAGTTGACATCAAGCTAGGAGGATATAATGATAAAATAATCTATGATGTTATACCTATGGATGTATGTCATTTATTGCTAGGCAGACCATGGCAATATGACAGAAACGTAGTTCATGATGGAAAAATGAATACGTATACCCTGGAGAAGAATGGAAGAACAAACATGTTACTTCCGATAAAAGATAAGGAGGTGAAACCGGAAGTGAACAACAAAATACTTCTCATGAGTGGGAAGGAACTTCTGGCAGAAGTAAAGAGGAAGGAAGATCCACAATTCTTTGTGGTCAGGAAACCAAAAGTTGTTTTGACCAGCACAAGAGTGGATGTCTTGCCAGAAGAAATTCGGGAACTGTTGGAGGAGTTCGGTGATATAGTGGTAGACGAATTTCCTCATTCGTTGTCTCCAATGAGGAGTGTGAGCCATCACATAGACCTCATACCAGGAGCCAGTTTTCCAAACAAAGCTTCATATAGGTTGACGCCACAGGAGAATGAAGAAGTTAAAAGGCAGGTGTAGGAACTGCTGGATAAAGGACTGATCAGAGAAAGTTTAAGTCCGTGTGTCGTTCCAACGGTACTGAGTCCAAAGAGAGATGGAGGTTGGAGAATGTGCACTGATTCCAGAGCCATTAACAAGATAACCATCAGGTATAGGTTCCCATTGTCGCGAATGGATGACTTGATGGACTGTTTAAGTGGAGCCAATTTTTTTTCAAAGATTGATTTGAAAAGAAGATACCACCAGATTCGCATGAGGGAAGGCGATGAGTGGAAGAGAACCTTCAAAACGAACGAAGGGTTGTATGAATGGCTAGTCATGCCGTTTGGTTTGACGAATGCACCGAGTACATTCATGAGGCTGATGAATGAAGTGCTAAAGGAATTCATTGGTAAGTTTGTCATTGTTTATTTAGATGACATATTGATTTTCAGCAAAACGAAAGAAGAACATCTGAATCATTTAGCTACAGTAAAGAGGAAGCTACAACAAGAGAAGCTTTTGATCAACATGAGAAAATCTTCATTTATGAAGACATAACTCATTTACTTGGGGTTTGTCATATCGGAAAATGAATTGAAGATGGATCCAAGTAAAGTGGAGGTAATTAAAAATTGGCCATCACCGAGAAATGTTTTCGAGGTGAGAAGTTTTCATGGATTGGCTAGTTTCTACAGAAAATTCATCAGGAATTTCAGTGGAATTAGTGCAGCAATGATGGATACTGTCAAGAAAAGACATAAATCTTTTCATTGGACTGAAGAGGCAGAGAATAGCTTCAATTTTTTGAAGCGGAAGATCACCGAACAACCGGTTTTAGTACTGCTGGATTTTAAGAAAGTGTTCCCAGTGAAATGTGATGCAAGTGGCTTTGCCATAGGAGCGGTCTTGAGCTGGGAGGACAGGCCAGTTGCATACTTCAGCGAGAAGCTGGATGAGGCGAAACTGAAATACTCCACGTATGATAAGGAATTTTATGCTATCATACAGACATTGAAGAAGTGGAGGCACTACTTGATCCCGAAAGAATTTGTTCTATATAGTGATAATCATGCACTACAGTTTGTGACTCAGCAGGAGAAGCTGAATCAGAAACATGATAAATGGGTAGAATATATGAAGAATTTTACATTTGTAATTAAACAAATTTTAGGTACTGCTAACAAAGTGGTTGATGCTTTGAGCAGGAAGTGTTTGTTGCTGCAGGAGTTTCGAGTCAAAACATTGGGTTTTGAAAATCTTAGGGACATATATGCAGGTGATGTAGATTTTGCAGAAGCATATGAGGCAGCTGAGAATCTAGTTCTCAGAGACAGAAGCCCATGGATGGAGTACATGATCCAGAATGGACTGTTGTTGAGAGGAAATCAATTATGCATTCCGAATTGCTCCATGAGGGAGAATCTGCTAAAAGAAAAGCACAGTGGTGGATTAACAGGACATTTTGGCCACAACAAGACATTTGCAAAGATGAGCGAAGCATATTTTTGGCCGAGGATGCGAACAAATGTCAAGAAGTTTGTTGACAGGTGCATAATTTTCTAGCATTCAAAGGGCAGGAAGAAGAATGCAGGATTGTATCAATCGTTACCCATACCTAAGAGGTCGTGGGATGAAATCAGCATGGATTTCGTATTAGGGTTGCCGAGGATGCAAAGAGGACATGATTTGATCATTGTGGTGGTTGAAAGGTTTTCAAAAATGGCACATTTTATCCCATGCCAGAAGACCAGCGATGCAACTCACATCACAAATTTGTTCTTTAAGGAGATCGTTAGACTTCATGGATTGTCGAGAAGCATAGTATCAGACAGGGATACAAAATTCATTCAAAATTTATGGAGGACACTCTGGAAGAAGATGGGAACTAACTTGATGTTTAGTTCTGCCTATCATCCTCAGACAGATGGGAAAACAGAGGTTGTAAATAGAAGCCTAGGAGATTTGTTAAGAAGCTTGGTGACAAAACACCACAGCAGTTGGGACAACGTGTTGCCACATGCAGAGTTTTCTTACAACGACTCAGTGAACAGAAGCACAGACAAAAGTCCATTTGAGATTGTATATGGCAGGCAACCAAGAGTAGTATTTGAGCTGAGGGATTCAGAGCAGATAATGACTAAGAGCGCAAGCGCTGGAAATTTCACAGGAGCGATGGAAGAACTTCACAGTAGGGTGAAGCAGCGATTGCTGGAATCAAACCAGGAATATAAGCGCAGAGCGGATCAGCATCGAAGACAACTTCACTTCAAAGTTGGTGATCTAGTTCTGGCACATCTGAGGAAGGAGATGTTCCCAAGGGGAACATACAACAATCTCAAAATGAAGAAAATTGGGCCATGTAGAGTCTTAAAGAAGTTGGGAGAAAACGCTTATGAGATTGAATTGCCAGATGAGATCGGAATATCTTCGACATTCAATATATCAGAATTATATCCATATAAGGCTGAGGAAGTAGGAGCTAGAAATGATGAACAGCCAGAAATACAGTGGCAGAAGTAGATGCCGATTGCAGAGAAGCCACAGATGGAGTGTATACTTGACAAGAGGGTCAGCAAAAAGACCAGACGGAAGCAATACTTCGAGTATCTGGTGAAATGGAAAAATCATCCAGTGGAAGATGCCAGTTGGGAAAGCGAAGTAGTGATTCAAAAGCATGGACAGACCGTGCAGGAGCTCATGGACAGGAGCCCATAAAAGTTTTCAAGCCGAGGAGTATGATGCAGGAGCATCTCCAACTCAACAAGCGAGCCAGCACATCAAGCAGAGATCAGCTAGATGGACAATCCAAAATTTTTGAAAGTGATTTGGGATTGTAGCACAAGTATTTAATGAATCCTTTATGAAGGAGCGCCTTTTGTATATTGTATCAAACCTCGAGCCATACGCTCTTGTCTGAAGTAGATAGGAGGCAATTAATAGAGTTAATGCAGGTAGATAGGATTTTATTTCCATATTAGACAGTTTAGATGGAAGGATGGAAAACAGATATAGACACCCTCATTGTATCATTGTAACATTATCAAGCATTCAGAGGAGAAGAGCATGCAGAGAACTGTATGAAGAACACCCATGTATAGATGGTGAATGAATAGAATGAAGTTCTGATTCAATTTAATGGCTGGTGTTGTTTCTCTGTGTATGTGGTTTATGTGTTCATGAATGTTTGTTTTCTTTTTATGCATTTTGCTTTGCATATGCTATACATGTGATTTCATAGTTTCACCTGAATTTTGAAAGAGAATGAGTTTCAATTGTTTCTCTATCTGAGCCAGGAGATTCCTGCAAGGTGTGCAGTTGAATTCATCCACAAGGAGTGTGTCGATGAAGGCTCTGTAGGTTAAATTTTGTTCTCACTCACCCAGAAGTGGATTTGGGGTTGTTGAAGCTGTGAAAAGAGTGCGCAGGCTGAAGAAGAAGTCTTAGTTGTGAATCTGAGAAAAGGAAGCTAAGGACTGCTGCTGTAGAAATTGTGCAGAGTCGGAAGGATTCAACACTTCAGAAGTTGTTGAACGTCGAGCGCAAGGAACGCATGCAAAATTCCTCTGAAGAATCAGAGTAGAAAAGATTAGGAGGTATAGCACCTTCGTGGTATTGTTGAAAGATATCCCAAGAATTTTGGGTCGAGAGAAGTTCGAGAAAGAGATGCAAGTGTACGTGTCCGAGGATAAGTTCTGAGACAGAAACTTTAGTCTTCTGAAGAAATCCTCGAGGAGGAGGAATCGACGGCTAGGATTCGTCGAGGAAACTGCGAAGTTCTGACAATCGTTAGATCTTGGAAAAGTTGCACAGGTTTTAAAGCCGAAGGAGTAGAGGAAGACCCCAAATATTTGGAGTTCAGTATATCGGGGGATCTGTGGTCATGGAATTCTTGTAGAAAGGAATTGCGACCCGCGATTTTTCGAAAGGATCTCAACCGCTGATCTCGGTGAGACATGCGTCAAGGAATAGGGGAGTCAGGGGAGCTCTGTCATTCCAAACTCACATTTGGACTCCTTAGCATACAGTGATTGTTCCTCCATGATTGAAAAAATTTGATCCACATGCCTGAGATTCTCCTCCCATGTCTTGCTGTAGATAAGCAAGTCATCAAAAAATACCAACAGGTACTTCCTTAGCTGCTTGTTGAACACATGGTTCATACATGATTGGAATGTAGCAGGGGAATTGGTTAAACCAAAGGGCATCACCAAAAACTCATAATGGTCGTAGTGACATCTAAAAGTCATTTTTGAGATGTCTTCCTCCCTCATCTTGATCTGATGATAACCAGAGCGAAGA
>JZKD02S0686480.1:644522-657124 GCA_000966675.3 Picea glauca
TTTACCCAACCCTTCAGAGGTTCCATCAACCCTTCTGTGAAAAGCATCATGAGCCTGGTCGGGGACATATCTTGCACCATCACTGCCAACCTCTAAAATTCATCAATGTATGATTCATCCATACCTGTTTGTTTGAGTTGGGTGAGCTCCCGGAAATGTAACTTAGGATCTCCTTGATCAAATCTATCAATGAGCCTCTGAGTGAATTCTGTATAGGACACAATCTGATTGTGGCCGAGTGTGGTGAGTCCGTGATACCACCAATCATGAGCCTTGCCATCCAAGTACATAGTGTCAAACTTGATGGCCTCCATCTCCCTCATGGGGTTGAGTTGTAAGTAAGTATCCATCTTTTGTACCCAAGATTGTGTTGTCATCTTGGTCGTACCGTCAAAGTATGGAATTTCTATCTTCCTTGATCTACGTTCAAATTCAAAACTACCCTTGTGGTTTGTCCTAGGTTGATTTTTAAACCTGAGTTGGCAATACTGATCTAGGGACATCTGTCTTTGGATCTTCATATCCAAACTGTAGTATTCTTTGGTACTCCTTTCCATTTGCTCCACAAATTATTCTACCTGTTCCTGTTTCCCTTGCTCATCTGTGAATGTGGGCATGTAGGGTCTAGGGTTAGCTTTACTACCTGAATGTCGACCAAGATGATCATCTGTGAACGTAGGTATGTATCATCTCTAATTGACCCTGCTACCCATCTGACCCTGGCCCGTGTCTCCGTCCAGACTTCCTTCGGATCTAACTACTTTCTCCGGATTATGTCTGGTCTCGTCATGGATTTCCCCGGATCCACCAGCCTCCTTATTCCCATGCATATCAGGGTTCTTCCCTTGATGGTTCACTTGCATCAGAATTTCATTTATCTTAGATTGATTCTTATTCATTATCTGCAGGTTCTCGTCAACCCTCTTCAAAGTTTTAGAGAGTTCGGCCTCTCCCCTTATACTGGTTTCATGGTACTCACCCAAGTTTTGGACCAATGTGCTTTCCGTGCAGTTGATGGATTGCTGAAACTTATCAAACTTGACTGCTATGAGAGCCAAGCCTAAAGGCTCATGGTCATCCCCTGACCCTTCCATTTTGGCCTCTGTTTCACTGCTTGATTTCTTCTTTCGACCCATAAAAATACTATTGTACCTCTGCATGCGCCGATCCCTCCACACGTTTGGAGGATCAAAGCTCTGATACCACTGTAATGATCCCAAGCCAAATTCTATCATGGAATCACTAACTACCACTGGTTTGTGAACATGTCGGTGTTTATTGTGATATTAAGTAAATACAAGATTCATTCAATACATGAAGATCATCATACATTCAAGATATAGAAGCACAAGCAAGGATCTGACCCTTTTATTATAAGCAATGTAGGATCAATACAATAGATGGTCGATCTGGCATAAACCTCAGACAGCCGTACAAATAATAGATATGAGCTGCTACAAAATGCTCCCATCAATACAAAGAAGCCTCTAAAGGCTGAATAAGTAATGAATACCAGTATCAAGCAGATCTAAATGTCAAACCCTTCAACCAGAGAGTGTCATGCTCCCAGTGGATATAGAAGCCCTCAATAATTCGGCCCTGATGGAAGAATGCTCCAAACAAGCCCAAACTCGGTCAAGTAATAGATCAGGGCAGTG
This sequence comes from Picea glauca, assembly GCA_000966675.3. Taxonomy (NCBI): domain Eukaryota; kingdom Viridiplantae; phylum Streptophyta; class Pinopsida; order Pinales; family Pinaceae; genus Picea; species Picea glauca. The sequence continues at coordinate 646,181 of JZKD02S0686480.1, forward strand.
GGATCCTCCTCCTGAAGTTTCAAGCCCAACGTACAAGGAAAACCTCTCCAAGTGTGAAATCTTCTAAGAGAGTTGCACCCTCCTGAATAGCTAAATAGAACCTTCCTCAATGGTATGGTGCGCCCTTGCTGGAAATTCCCCAATAATACGGTCCTGCTGTCTGCTGGGGCTCTAGAACAAGATATGCCGAGAATATAATGGTGCAGAGGAATATTTCATCCCCGAGACCAAGCTATGGAACAAGGCGAGTGGATATTTTACCACTGAGTTGCTCACAAGGGTTTGTACAACAAACCCCCAAACTGAATGCTCAAGAGCACTAATAAGAAATATACCAAAAATCAGGATGAATGATAGGTGCGCCCCAACCTCTTACTTATACTTTTTGCTTCTGATTCTCTGATGAGTTAGGTTACTCCCATGGTAAATTTCCATTCTTCTATTGAGTTATCTTTTACTCCCTTTATCCTTTTTCTTTCTCAAGTCAACTTAAAATTATAACTTTAGTCTAGTTGACCTTCCCCCTCAATGTGAGACTATGACCTGGTGGGGGTGCCCAGGCCACTAAGTTTTCTCATCACCTCTATAAGAGGTGGGGGACATTACAAACAATCATGATAGTATATTAGATCGAAGGCTGAGAGTGACTTTGGACCTTCGTCCTTCGAGACTTCGGGACTTTTTACATTTCTTAGTGGTGAAACTCCCGAAGAAATTCTCCCAGAGTGACATAACTTGCTTACATCACTTGTTGACATGGCACATGCCAATTTCCTCTTGACGCTTGTCATCACCTGATTATGCCATGCGTATTTTCTAACGTAGTATTTTGACATGGTCTACGACTATGACCTTTTGCTAACATGGTTTGATGACCAATAGCCCTGAACCAACGATCCTCGTTCGTCCTCTAAATCTGATGGTCCTAATTCATTTCAGATTTCTGGGCTTCGGGTATTTCAGATCTCAAACATTCCAGAGTGTAACCTCCTCACGAATTTAAACCCGAACTAAATGTTGTTCGTCGATCGGGTTCTTAGATCGATGACTTGATCTGTCAATGTTGCAGCTCTACTATCTTATCATGTCCTTCCACTTGAAAGTGATATGACGGCTGATGGGAATTCGCATAATCAAATTCTCAAACATTTTTCTCTCTTATCCTGTCCTTCAACTGAAAATTTATCCAATGGTTGTGAATTTTCTTAAAACAGATCCACAATCAAGAATGATTTCACAACCACAATATGCAAGTGTTTTAACTTGTCACCCAACTCCGCAATGAGAAGATTTGCACTATTGGTGGGTTAACCATAATCCTTGATCTTAGAAGCTATAAGATCAGACGGTCCTGACTAATTGTGGGATGAGAAGAAGCACGATGTTTAATTCTCCTTTCAATCTCCACAATTCATCAATGTCGTAGATTTGACAATTGCACATCCGACGAACATGATTGAATTTGACTTAAACTCATCATTTGTTGAATAAACCACAGTTGTAGATATTTGAATCTATGAGATATGAAGATCTAGACATATGGTGGGATTGTTGATGGCGAGTAGTTTAATTCAGTCTTCTCTCCTCGCAATTCATCCCTGCTTTTGATCTGGTTTGCAGATCCGACGGTCTTGATTTGATCTGATTTTTATCGTGCCATCTCTTCTGAGTTTTAATCTTCAGTCGCTATTGTACTATGCTTTCCTTTCTAAGTTGTTATCTCTTCTTGTTGTTCGCTCCTCCTCCTGCACTTATACTTCCTTCTGCTCCACCTTATGTTCTTTCCATCAATGATAAGCATACTCTTTCCCGCAAAACATGTCAACAATCTCCCCCTTTGGCACTAATGGAAACCTTCAAAGGCTTCTCTAGACTACTTGGACCTCCAACTGTAGCATCCGAGCTACTCCTTTTCTCCCCCTTTGATATCAATGTCAAAGAAAATATGCTCCCCCTGAGCTGTTGTAATACTTTTCTAAGTTATCAGATAGTCAACCAACACATACTCCCCCTAACAGAATGGACTCGCTTAGGTGAGAGTAGGGATGACACCCAGATTTTGGCGTAGATACTCAAACTGAGTTGTTCCCTCAAGAAGTGATACTTGATGGGTATATGATTGGTGTTGGAGTGAAATAAAAGGTTCTTTGACACACTAATTGCACTGGTATTATCATAATGAATTGGGATCAGTGAAGTATATTTTACCTCCAAGTCTGCAAGTGATTGAATCATCCACAATAATTGGGTACAGCAAGTGGCAGCTGCAATTTATTCATCTTCTGTAGTTGATAAGGAAATGGAAATTTCTTCTTGGTCAACCATGATACAAGGGAATATCCTAACAATAATTCACCCCCACTCGAGATTTTCCTTTCATCCATGCAGTTAGCCCAATCAACATCTAAATAGACTGATAGTTGAAAATTCTGATTCCTAGGATACCATAGGCCATACTCCATTGTTCCTTTCAAGTATCTGAATATTCTTTTGATAGCTAATAAATGAGTCTGTTTAGGCGCAGCGTGATACCTTCCTACCATTCCAACAACATGCATTATGTCTGGATGGGTTGTTGTGATGTACAATATGCTACCTATCATAGAACTATATGAAATCTGATCAACACCAGGTGAGTCATCATCCTTTCTTATCTTGCATCCAGTGACCATAAGTGTGCTCATAGGTGTGGAATCTTCCATTTGAAACCTTCTTAACATTTCTCTTAGATATTTCTCTTGAGAAAGAAATAATCCATCAGACCTTTGAGTAATTTGCAGACCAAGGAAAAATGATAGTTCCCCTATCATAGACCTTTCAAATTCATATTGCATGGAAAAACAAAACCATTTTACCAGTGAAGCATTATTACTTTCGAAGATGATGTCATCTACATAGACCAACACAATGAGCAAATCATTACCCTTGTTTTGATATATAGATTGTTTTCAATTGTTCCTCTCTTGAACCCTTTGTCTTGAAGATACTTATCCAGTCTATAGTACCAGGCACGAGGATCTTGTTTCAACCCATATAAGGATTTCTTCATCTTCCAGACAAAGTCAGGGTTATTTGACAGTTGGAAACCTTCTGGTTGTTCCATATGGAATTCTTCTTTTAGATCTACATTTAGAAAAGTTAGCTTGGTATCCATTTGGCAGACTTTAAACTTCTTATGACAAGCATAGGCAAGAAACATTCTTATAGATTCTAATCTTGCTACAAGCGCAAATGTTTCATCAAATTCCAGTCCTTCTATTTGAGCATATCCCTTGCAGACAAATCTAGCCTTATTTCATACAATATTTCCTTGCTCATTCATCTTATTTTTGTAGACCCATTTAAATCCTATTACATTTTTATTTGTTGGCCTAGGAATGAGTTCCCAAGTGCCATTCTTGTTAATCTAGTTCAGTTCCTCATTCATTGATTTTAACCAATTTACATCTTCACTGGATTCATTGAAGTTCTTGGGCTCCAAAATGGATATGAAGGCCATATGTGATTGATCGGTGTCTTTGGTTATCCTTGTCCTGGTTTGTACAACTTTGTCTTTCTCACCAATTATCTGAATTATAGGATGATTCTTTTGAGTAATTCCGGAGGAAGGATTTGATGTTGATTGTTTTCCTGACTCTTCTTGTATGGGTGTCTCTTCTCCATTTGATTCTTGGACCTGTTAATCTTCAGTTTCAGCTATGTCCTCTGTAGTAGACTCGATATTTCTCACCTCTCTTACTAGAACTCCTTCATCAACCTTTAAATCAATGCAATCAACTAATTTATGAAATCTTTTATTAAAGAATCTATATCCTTTACTATTGGTAGCATATCCTAAGAAGATGCCTTCATCAACCCCGTCATCATACTTGCCAAGGTTTTCATTATTATTATTTATGTAGCACTTACTCCCAAAGACATTGAAGTGTTTGATTGAAGCAGGTATTCCATACCACAGTTCATAAGGTGTCTTGTCACTATGTGGTCTGAGGTGGGATTTGTTAAGAATATGGATTGTTGTGTGTATTGCTCCTACCCAGTAAGTTTGACCAATGTTCTTCTCATTCATCATTGACCTAGTCATTTGCTAAATTGTTTTGTTTTTCCTCTCAACTACTCCACTTTGTTGTGGAGTTCCTGGGATTGTGTATTCTCTCTCGATCCCATGTTTATCAAAGAATTCCTTGAAATCAATTGACGTAAATTATCCTCCTTTGTCTGATCTTACTTCCTTTAACCTCTTTCCTATTTGATTCTTAGTTAAAGCCTTAAATATTTTAAATTTCTCAAATGCTTCATCTTTTTCTTTGAGAAAAGCAACCCAAGTAAGTCTCGATTAATCATCAATGATCAACATAAAGTAGTTTTCCTTCCCTATGCCTTCCTATCTTGATGGTCCACATAAATCCATATCAACTAATTGGAGTGGTTTCTGTGTTGAATCAGAGCTCCTAGAGTTAAAGTGTGTCCCGGTTATCTTTTTTGCATGGCAGAGTTTACACACAGACTCTTGGGGCTTTGATATTCTTGGAAGATCTTTTACTGCCTCAAGATTTTTGAGCTTGATTAAGTGGTCAAATTTTATATGTCCAAGTCTCCTATGCCATAACCAACTTTCATCATGTTTTCTTATATGGAAATATTCTTTATCTTCTTTCAACACATATACATTATTTTATGTCCTTATGCCTTTAACCACCACTTGACCTGAATTTATAGATTTTATCTTACAATCCTTGGAAGTGAACACCACTTCACATCCTCTGTCACACATTTGAATTACACTGAACAAATTTGTTTCATCCCATCTACAAGGAGAACATCCTGGGATTTTCCTTTACCATTACTCAAACTCACCCTCTGTTTACCCTTGATTTTACCTGGTTCATCATTTCCAAAGGTTACATTTCTTGTTTTGAATTTACTTATAGACATAAACTTATCCTTGTCTCCATTCATGTGCTTCGAACATCCACTGTCTATATACAAGGGGTCTTTTTGTTTTCGAGATGAAAGTACTAGACCACATTTTTCACTATCTTTCTTTTTCCATGTGCTGGCATTTCTAGCTAAATGATTTATCCTTGGATCTGCCTTGTACTTTTTCAGATGGAAGTTTGCATCTTTGTGGCCGAATTTATGGCAGTTATAACATTCGATCTCATTTTTCATTAGGTCAAAGTGATTGGTTCTACGTTGTCTATTCATTGGTTCCTTAGTTCTATGTTGTAAGGATTGTTTATTTCTTGACCTCCTCAGTTGCATGTCTCTAAACTTAATTTGACAATTTACAATCTTATGACCAAAATTAGAATAGTAAAAATAGTAGCCATGGAAGAAATTTTGGTACCTGAAGGATGGCCTTCTTCTTGGCATTTTTTGCTCCATCTTCTGATCTCTTTTTTTTTTATCAGGGATCATCTTGTATTTATTAGATTTTGGTGATAGAGTATTCTCATGCTCTGATTGTTTGTTGACTTGGAACTTGATCATCTTTACTGGCTCTTTGATTTTTGGTTGTTTGTTGCTTGAACCATTTACATAACCTAAACTAGTCTTCAACAAAGGAGATCTTTGTTTTCTCAAAATGCCGTTAAGTTTTGTAGTGGCTTTAATGATTGGAATATTTTGGAGATACAATGTTTTAAACTTCTCCATCTATTTTTTGGTTTTTATTACCTCTTCTTCCAAGGATTCACATCTTTCTTTCTTTTCTGATAGTTTTTGTTTCAGAATGTCCTCTATTTTCTTTTCCTCTTCTAATTCCACTTTTAGCAGGGCAAAGTCTTCATCAGGTCCTTTATTATCTTTCTCAAACTGTATCAACAATTGTTTTTTCTTTTTCTTCTTAGATCTGAGTCTAGCAATTTATTCTAGAGCACTGATCAATTCCCCTTCCAAGTAAACCATAGCTTATTCATCCTCAACATCACTTCCTGTGCCTTTATTATCGTAATCCTCTTTGGCCATAAGCATAAATTCATTAATCTTGTCTTCATAGGAAGAGTCACTATTTGTGTCTTCTGAAGAGTCATCATTGTTTACACATAGACTTTTCATTTAACCAAATATCTTTGGTTTGTACTTATTTTCACCTTCATAATTATGATCATGTTTCTTCTGTGGACACTTAGATGCAAAGTGACCTGTATTTCCACAGTTAAAACATTTGAAGGGAAATTTTCCTTGGTACTTGCATGATCCTTTCTTTAGTCTTCTCACAGATTTTGCTTCAATTTCATCAGGCTCAGAATCCTCATTCTTATCTACTATAAATGATGCTTCTATAGATGTGGATTTATCTTTACCTATCCTCATTTCATAGGTAGTCAGAGTTACTAGGAGTTTGTCAATAGACAAAGATTTTAGATCATTAAGTTATTCTATAGGAGAGACCTTTGGGTTGAACCTATCTGGTAGAGATCTCAAAATTTTATGAACTAAAGAGACATCCTCAATTTTTTCACCAAGTCCTATCATTGCATTTACTTGTTCTTCAACTCTCAGAAAGTACTTCCCAATAGTTTCATCCTCTTTCATCTTTAGTTTTTCAAACTGTAATTTGTAGGTTTGAAGCTTGGCATCCTTTAACTTCTCATTACCTTCATAACTACTGATGAGTTTGTCCCACATTTCTTTGGCAGATTGTAAGTGCATAACTTTTACGAATTTTGTTTCTACAAGCCCAGTCAGAATATCATTCATAGCCTTAGCGTTCAAGCTAAATTCTAGCTTGTCATCCTTAGAAGCTAGTACAACTAGTTTTACATAACTAGTCTCTACCACATCCTAGACATCCGCACCTAGGGCCATTATGTAGGTTCTCATCCTAACTTTACAGAAGGCGAAGTTTGTTGCATTGAATAGGGGGTACTTATTGGTTGAATTTTCTTCATGGTTAGTCATGTTTAAGCTCTAAAATCTACCCTTAGATAAAAGGAACCGGATCTGATACCAATTGTTGGACAACTGAGAGGGGGGGTGAATCAGTTGTTAATGTGCTTAAAAAATCATGCCCATTTTAAAATATTTACAAAACACTCAATAATGATCACAATAATAAAGGAAACAAGCAATAGAGTATTCAACATCAATCTCACACATGAAATATACAGAGACAGATATTTCCTAAGGAAACTCATAAAGAGAAAAATCTCTTCTTCCTGATATGATAAGTAGTCTATATTTTTTGTACATTATAATTCTTATGAGCTCCAACTCTTCTTGAGGCTACAACCTCTGTTTTACAAGAAACAACTTGCTGAGAGAACCAACTCTTTGGTTTCTCTAGCACCCACTAGAAGGAAGCACCAACTCCCTAGTTTCTCTAGCACCCACTAGAAGGAAGCACCAAATCCCTAAGTTTTCCAACACCAACTTCTAGTCACAAAGTCACCAACCTGTATAACAGAGAACAATACTTCACCCTTGCACCACCCTGCCACCCTAATTTTTATGGCTGCAACTATATGGAAGCTACAACTCCATGTGTTCAAGAACCCACTTGAAAATATGAGGACACCGGTCCTCCCTAACACCTCCCTACATCTTTTATTTATTGAACTTATCACAATGATAAACCATTTATATATGGATTACCAGTCTCATCACTATTCTACTGCACTGCTATGCTCTGCCTGCATTAGTGTCTCTCTGCTCACTCGCTGCACTTTCTGTTCTTCTGCATTTTATACTATGTGCGCCATCTGACTTCTACGCACTATGCCTCTGCATGCTCTTCACTGTGTCACTGTTCTTCCCTACAGTTCGTTCACTGTATCTCTTCTTTACAACTCCATAGCTGACCAATATAATGCATTCATTTCTCTATTATGCATCTTTTTCTCACATCGAGTCATCTGCCTGATCATCATGACAACTCTTCATCTTCTCTGGAGGTTCGCACCATGTGTTCATCGTCAGTGAGCATTATGCTTAGATTCCTTCGCTTCTCCGACAGTCGAAACTCTTCATCTTCTCTGTCAGTTACAGCCAGCCAATTATGGCTTCTTTGGATTCTAAGCCCCTTCCTTCACATGATCACTAGTGGTGACCATACGCCTGGGATTAATAGAGCACTTGAGCACTTATCAATTCAACGACCATGATTCATTCTCTTGAAATGGACGAATTTCCTAACTTCGACACTTTTCCCTTCAGAAATTTTGGGTTTCAAACCTTTCGAAACATTCGAATCAGAATTCCCAAAGATATCGAATGGTTCACATTACACCTCAGAACTAGATCAATGGTTAGTGTTAATCCTTACATTCATCCTTCATTTCTTAATCCAACGACCAAGACTTAATTAAACAGTGAGATGTATGGCCACCTTTTACTCCGGGACTTCGTCTATTATGCTTACGCTATCCTTCCATTGTGTTTTGATCAATGGTTGAGAATGCAACTGAACATAAGATCAATGGATGATATCTCCTTCATGTCTTTGGACTTCATAGATTTCGAGTCTCAACCCATTCTTTCCTCCAGAGTGATCACCTTCTCGGTAAGTCATAAACGGTGGAGACCTCTTGCTGTCGGTTAACATTTTAACTTACACTATCTTTCCACTGTAGTAGATCGACAGATGAGACTACTCCCGAAGTGATCTTAATATCAAACATCTCGTCTCCACTCCGAGTCTTTGACATTCGGGACTGCGAGTCTTCAGGCGAGTGCTGGTGGTAAAACTCTCAAAGAAAAACTTCTGGAGTGACATAACGCTTACGTCACTTGATGATATGTCACGAGCCGAGCAGCTGCGACTTGTCACTTGTTGGAAAAATATTTAACAGATAGCGAATGGAAAATATTTAATAGACATCGAATGCTTGTCATTGATGGCAAGTAGCATAAGTACAGGAAGAATGTATAGAGGGTTGATGGCATGAGTACAGGAAGTTTGTAACAGACAGGAAAACAGAAGATAAGTTCAGGAAGTTCGAATGATCGAAGGCAACTCAACCAGGAAAATAGAAGATAAGTTCAGGTTGATCGAATAATCAAAGGCCCGTAAATCTTGAGAATCATTTCTGATCGTTGGATCCATTCAAAAACTCCTGAAGCATTTCTGATCATTGGATCAAGAAGAACCCGCACGTCCTTTAAGGAACAAGGAGGAGCAGGCGTAATCGCGATATGAAAAATCGTAACTTAATATGAGCCATTAGATCAAGGTTGAATCTGGACCTTTGGTCTCAGTTCATGTCGGAGTTTCAGGGATCGAGAGTTGAAGAGGTCAAAAAATATTAACATCAAGAATCGCGAAATCACGACATGCGAAATCGCGACTTAATCTGAGCTGTCAGATCAAGGTTGAATATGGACTGTTGATTCCAGTCCATGTCGGGGTTTCGAGGATCACGTGTTGGAGATGTCAAAGAAACAATGCAACAAGAATGTCGATTTCGCGATATGCGAAATTGTGATTCAATTGCAGCCGTTGAAATCAAGCTCAGATCTAGACCGTTGATCTAACTCCATGTCGGAGTTTTGGGGATCGAGAGTTAGAGATGTCAAAGTTTATTAACATCAGGAATCCCGATATCGCGATATGTGAAATCGAGATTCAATCGCAGTCGTTGAATAGAGATCATGTCTGGACCGTTGATCATACTCCATATCGGAGTTTCGCAAATCGTGACATGGAGAAGCAAGGAACCCAATGCATCAAGAATGCCGAAATCGTGAAATCACGATTCAATCATAGTTGTTGAATCAAGACCAGATCTAGACCATGGAATCATAGGACATGTGGCAAGTGATCCAAATTTCGCTGACTTAGGGTCAACGGAGCATACTGTCGAAAATCACGAAATGAGAAATTGCGAAAGCATTTTTTTCATAGGCGCTTGGTTATGACCATAGTCATATTGGGGAAGGAGCTAGTGTAGAAAAGTCCTGTATCGGAACTTTGGAGATCATGAAATGAAGTGTCGAGACACTCAACACATGCTTGCCAAAATGCAGAAACCCGATTTAAAGGGAATGCCAATGAAGTTCATCCAACAAAGAAGATAAATTGGAATATGATCGAAAGGTTAATGTTCTCTTTCAGAGGTAACTTCCCAGTTACGAATCTATTAGAAAAACGGACTCATGATTGAAAATCAATTAGCATTTCAGTTGGCATTTTAGTTGCTTAGACAATTGTCGTCTATTTTCCTAAGTTGTTGGGAAGTTGAACCGGCGTGTAGGTGTGTATAAAAGAAGATGAGACAGATTGTGTGCGGTTGGTTGTTCTGTATGAGAAAAGAATGAAACCGTAAGAAAAGGAAAAGGAGAGAATGCGTAGGAGGAGATTGAGCATATGTGCAGTGTGAGATGAAATGCAGAGTATAATAACAAAACAAGTTGAAGAAGAGAAGAATGAGAGAACGATTTGATGCAGAGCATACCTGCTGAACAGACAGAGGAAGAGAACAACAATAGAACAATGTGTAGAAGACCATATTTACAGAACAAAGAAAGATTGGTAAGAACTGATTTATCTATAAAGTTGACTATTTATTTGGCCATTCATATTTTAGGGAGGTTGGGAGGTGCTCGGGACGACTGTTGTCCTCAGAGGTTCAAGTGGGAGCTTGAACACAGGAAGTTGTAGCTTCCATCTGGTTGCAGCCAGAGAAACCAGGGTGGTAGGGTGGTGCAAGGGAGAACTCTTGTTCTCTATTATACAGGTTGGTGCATGTATGATTGGAAGTTGGTGCTTCCATCCAGTTGGTGTTGGAAACACTCAGGGAGTTGGTGCTTCCTTCTAGTTGGTGCTAAAGAAATCAGGGAATTGGTGCTTCCTTCTAGTGGGTGCTAGAGAAACCAGAGAGTTGGTTCTCTCAAACAAGTTGCAGCTTGTAAATCAGAGGTAGCAGCCTCACATTGAGTTGGTGCTCAATTAAAGATGATGTACAGAACTTAAAAGACTGCCTATCATTTCGAAGAAGAAGA
>JZKD02S0686480.1:665028-689220 GCA_000966675.3 Picea glauca
GAGACTGCACAAACTAGTTGATTGTATAGATATAAAAGTTGATGAAGAAATCCCAGTCATAAATGTAAGCAGTGCTGAACCAAGAACATAAGATACAGTTGAAGATGAAGATGAACAGGTCCAAGGATAAGAAAGAGAAGAGTCTGGATCAAATGAAGATATAAATATTCAAAATGACATAAATAAGCAGAAAGAAGCAAAATCACCTCTCAGAATTATTAGAAAGAATCACCCTGAAAATTAGATAATTGGGGATATAAATGAAGGAGTTCAGACAAGAAGGAAATTGATTAAAAACTCAGAACAATCTCATGTTTCCTTTTTATCTATGACTGGACCTAAATTTTTTGAGGAAGCTAGACAGGAAGATAATTGGATTCGAGAAATGAATGAAGAGCTTGATCAGATTGAGAAGAACAACACTTGGGAGCTTTTCCCTAGACCTGAAGATAAGAATGTAATAGGCTCCAAATGGGTGTTCAAAAATAAAATGAATGAAAAAGGACAAGTTGTTAGAAATAAAGCCAGATTGGTGTGTAAGGGATATGCACAAGTTGAAGGTCAGGATTTTGATGAGACTTTTGCACCAGTGGAAAGATTGGAAGGTATCAGAATATTTCTTGCTTATTCATGTCATAAGAACTTCAAAGTTTATTAGATGGATGTTAAGTCAACATTTCTTAATGGAGATCTAGAGGAAGAAGTATATATGGAGCAACCTGGAGGATTCTCTTTGACAGATAATCCTAATTATGTTTATAAGATGAAGAAGGCCTTACATGGACTAAAACAAGCACCACGAGCTTGGTATTATAGACTGGACAAATTTCTACAAGAAAAAGGGTTCAAGAAAGGTATTGTTGACAACAACCTTTACATTAAGTCTGAAGGTGATAATTTACTTGTCGTTTTGGTTTATGTAGATGATATTATTTTTGGCTGTACTAATGAATCATCTGTCGAGTGGTTTGCTAATTGTATGCAAACATAATTTGAAATGTCCATGATAGGAGAACTGTCATATTTTCTTGGCTTACAAGTAAAACAAAGCTCTGCAGGAATTTTTATTTCTCAAGAAAAATATTTGAAAGAGATGTTGAAGAAATTTTAGATGGAAGATTCCTCTATAGTTAGCACACCTATGGTGGTTGGTTGCAAGATGAGTAAAGATGATATCTCAACTAATGTGGATCAAAGGACATATCACTCCATGATAGGCAGTCTTCTGTACATCACAACATCCCGTCCTGATATAATGCAAGTTGTTGGAATGGTAGGTCATTTTCAGTCTACTCCTAAACAAATTCATTTGGTAGCTGTCAAAAGGATATTTAAATATTTGAAGGGAACAATGACTTATGGTCTGTGGTATCCTAGAAATTAGAATTTCTAGTTAACTACTTATTCATATGTAGACTGGGCAAACTGTGGTGATGAGAGAAAAAGCACCAGTGGAGGAACATTCTTTCTGGGTGACTCATTAGTTGTATGGCTTAGTAAAAATCAAGGATCCATTTCATTATCCACTATAGAGGCAGAATACATTGTTGTTGCTACTTGATGCACACAAATTTTATGGATGATACAAACTCTTGCAGATCTGAAGGTAAATTACACTAATCCCATTCCAATTCATTGTGATAACACCAGTGCCATTAGTGTCTCCAAGAATCCTATTCTTCATTCCAAAACTAAGAATATTCCAATCAAGTACCATTTTCTCAGAGAACAAGTTACAAATAGAATTGTTCAACTGAATTATATACCTTCTAAAGAACAGATTGTTGATATCTTTACTAAACCTTTAGCAGCGACCCCTTTTGGATACCTTCATCAAAAGCTGGGGGTTATAATATCTTGTGTTTAATCTGTTCACCTGGTCAGGGGGAGTACTTATTGAATATCTAGTGTATTTTTCAAGATGCTTATAGTCGACAGGGGGAGTATATATTTGCAACAGATCAAGGGAAAAATGTCTCTTCTTTGACATTGATGTCAAAGGGGGAGAGTCAAGTCCGGGAGGAGAGTCGAGTCCGAATGCATGCAGGTGCCTGTATTGCCATCAATGCCAAAGGGGGAGATTGTTGGAAAAATATTTAACAGACAGTGAATGGAAAATATTTAACAGACATCGAATGCTTGTCATTGATGGCAAGTAGCATAAGTACAGGAAGAATGTACAGAGGGTTGATGGCATGAGTACATGAAGTTTGTAACAGACATGCAAATAGAAGATAAGTTTAGGAAGTTTGAATGATCGAAGGCAACACAACCAGGAAAACAGAAGATAAGTTCAGGTTGATCAAATAATCAAAGGCCCGTAAAGCTTGAGAAGCATTTATGATCGTTGGATCCATTCAAAAACTCCTGAAGCATTTATGATCATTGGATCAAGAAGAAACCACACGTCCTTTAAGGAACAAGGAGAAGTGGGCGTAATCGCGATATGAAAAATCACGACTTAATCTGAGTTGTTAGATCAGGGTTGAATCTGGACCATTGATCTCAGTTCATGTCAGAGTTTCGGGGATTGAGAGTTGAAGAGGTCAAAAAATATTAACATCAAGAATTGTGAAATCGTGATATGCGAAATTGCGACTTAATCTAAGTTGTCAGATCAAGGTTGAATCTGGACCAGTGATTCCATTCCATGTCAGGTTTTTGAGGATCATGTGTTGGAGATGTCAAAGAAACAATGCAACAAGAATGTCGATTTCGCGATATGCGAAATTGCGATTCAATTACAGCCGTTGAAATCAAGCTCAGATCTGGACCGTTGATCTAACTCCATGTCGGAGTTTCAGGGATCGAGAGTTGGATATGTCAAAGAAACAATGCAACAAGAATCCCGATATCACGATATGTGAAATCACGATTCAATCGCAGCCATTGAATAGAGATTAGATCTGGACCATTGATCATACTCCATATCAGAGTTTCGTGAATTGCGACATGGAGAAGAAAAGAACCCAATGCATCAAGAATGCCGAAATCGTGAAATCATGATTCAATCGTAGCCGTTGAATCAAGACCAAATCTAGACCATGGAATCATAGGACATGTGGAAAGTGACCAAAATTTCGCTGACTTGGGGTCAACGGAGCATAGTGTCGAAAATCATGAAATGAGAAATCGTGAAAGCGCTTTTTGCATAGGTGCTTGGTTATGACCATAGTCATATTGGGGAAGGAGCTAGTGCTGAAAAGTCCTGTATCGAAAATTCGAAGATCGCGAAATGAAGTGTCGAGACACTCAGCACAGGCTTGCCAAAATGCCAAAACCCGATTTAAATGGAATTTCAATGAAGTTCATCCAACGAAGCAGTTAAATTGGAATATGATCGAAAGGTTAATGTTCTCTCTCAGAGGTAACTTCCCAGTTACGAATCTATTAGCAAAACAGACTCATGATTGCAAATCAGTTAGCGTTTCAGTTGGCGTTTTAGTTGCTTAGACAGTTGTCATTTGTTTGCCTAAGTTGTTGGGAAGTTGAACTGGCGTGTAGGTGTGTATAAAATAAGATGAGACAGACTGTGTGCGGTTGGCTATTCTGTATGAGAAAAGAATGAAACCGTAAGAAAAGGAAAAGGAGAGAATGCGCAGGAGGAGATTGAGCATATGTGCAGTGTGAGATGAAACGCAGAGCAGAATAACAGAACAAGTTGAAGAAGAGCAGAATGAGAGAACGAGTTGATGCAGAGCATACCTACTGAATAGATAGAGGAAGAGAACAAGAACAGAACAGTTTGTAGAAGACCAGATTTACAGAACAAAGAAAGATTGGTAAGAACTGATTTATCTGTAGAGTTGATTGTTTATTTAGCCATTCATATTTTAGGGAGGTTTGGAGGTGTTCAGGAGGACTGTTGTCCTCAGAGGTTCAAGTGGGATCTTGAACACAGGAATTTGTAGCTTCCATCTGGTTGCAGCTAGAGAAACCAGGGTGGCAGGGTGGTGCAAGGGAGAACTCTTGTTCTTTGTTATACATGTTGGTTCCTGTATGATTGGAAGTTGGTGCTTCCATCCAGTTGGTGCTGGAAACACTCAGGGAGTTAGTGCTTCCTTATAGTTGGTGCTAGAGAAATCAGGGAGTTGGTTCTTCCTTCTAGTGGGTGCTACAGAAACTAGAGAGTTGGCGCTCTCAAACAAGTTGCAGCTTGTAAATCAGAGGTAGCAGCCTCACATTGAGTTGATGCTCAATTAAGATGATGTACAAAACTTAAAAGACTGTCTATAATTTCGAAGAAGAAGAGGTTTTCTCCCTTTATGGGTTTCCTCATGAAAATCTGTCTCTGTGTATACCTTATGTGTGACTGATGCTTTTTTCTTTTACTGTCCATATGTTGTATAATGTTGATGATCACTTGAAGAAAGATTAAGAATATTTTAATAGAGTTAAAATTGTTTAAGCTCAAAGACAGCTGATTCACCCCCCCCCTCTCAGGTTTATTAGTAATTTCAACATCACTTTGATTCGTGATTTTCACGTACTTGAAATGATGATTTCAAATTGACACTTGTCATTATCTGACTATGCCAAGTGTCCTTGATCTAACAGTCAAGATAGTATCTTAGTTCGATGGCTGAGAGTGACTTCGGACCTTTGTCCTTCGGGAATTCGAGACTTTTGACATTTCTTGGTGGTGAAACTCTCGAAGAAATTCTCCCAGAGTGACATAACTTTCTTACGTCACTTGTTGACATGGTGTAAGCCAATTTTCTCTTGACGCTTGTCATCACTTGATTATGCCATGTGTATTTGTTGATGTGGTTTGTTGACATGGTCTACCACTATGACATTTTGCTAATGTGGTTTCCTGACCAATAGCCCTGAACCAACGGTCCTCGTTCGTCCTCCAAATCCGACGGTCCTAATTCATTTCAGATTTTTGGGCTTCGGGTATTTCACATATCAAACATTCTAGACCATAACCTCCTCTCAACTTTAAACCCGAAATAAATTGTGTTCATCTATCGGTTTATTAGATCGATAGCTTGATCTGTCAGCATTGCAGCTCTGCTGGCTTATCCTAACCTTCCACTTGAAAGTGATCTGATGGTTGAAGGGAATTCACATAATCAAATTCTCAAATGTTTTTCTCTCTTATCCTATCCTTCCAGTCAAAAGTGATCCAATGGTTGTGAATTTTCTTAAAACATATCCACGATCAATAATGATTGTGAAACCACAATCTGCGAGTGTTTTAACTCGTCACCCAACTCTACAATGGGAATATGTGCACTATTGGTGAGTTAATCACAATCGTTTATCTTCAAATCTATAAGATCAAATGGTCCTGACTAATTGCGAGATGAGAACAAGCATGATGTTTAATTCTCCTTTCAATCTCCGCAATTCATCCATGTCATAGATTTGGTGATTGCGCATCCGACGGACATGATTGAATCTGACTTTAACTCATTGTTGTTTGTATCAACTGCATTCATAGATATTTGAATCTATGAGATCTAACGATCTAGACAGAGTATGAGATTGTAACTGGCGAGTAGCTTATTTCATCTTTTTCTCCCTGCAATTCATCCCTGCTGTTGATTTGTCTTGTAGATCCGATGGTCTTGATTTGATCTTAGTTTTGACACGGCATCTCTTTTCAAATTTAATCCTTTGTCACTACTGTACTTCTCTTTCCTTTCTGATTTGTGATCTCTGCTTATTGTCCGCTCCTCCTCCTGAGCTTATGCTTCCTTCTTCTCCACATTTTTTTCTTGCCATCAATGACAAGCACACTCTTTCCAACAAAACATGCCAACATGTCATTCATCCCATAATACAAGGTGGATTTGGTCCTTGGATACCCTACCCCATCGTTTTTCATTACTTCTCCCACCCCCCCCACAGTACTTCATCCAATCCTACAACCACTATGGGTTTATCACCACCCACCCCCACCACCTTTCCCATTCCATGCATAAATTATCATTGCACTAATTTTCCCCACACTATTCTTCCCTACTCTACCCCCAATTCTTGCATTCATTGTTTTTGCAACTACCATTGTAGTAGCTACCATTACACCAACAACCATTGCACCAACTACCATTTCACTAGCTATAGTTGCACGACTACCATTTCATATACTTTTGTTACATTTACAATGGATAAAATTATGGTTATTGCAACTACATCCACCCCATCCCCCATTGATTCCTCAAATTAGGTTGTCAAGACGAGTGATTTGCTTCCTAACCAATATCCATCAATGGTTGAGATATTCATAGTGATATCATTAGTTGATGAAACTATTTTCCAACATACATGGAATTGATTTTAGGGAATTTTTTTTTTCATTAATTCATTCTTGTAATTACTACAGGGAGACATCACTGAGAGGCTAGAGACACGAAGGAGGGAAATTCCCTCACAAATAATGATCTCACCTATGGTGAGTTCTGTTAAATTGAATTCTATTTTTATTTGTTAAGTGTGAATATCGGTAGAACTATGGAAAAACATATTGCATGTACGATGTCTCCTTTCTAGTATATAGAAAGACCCACAACTCCTATATGCAAGAAGACTCAAACTTTCTCCAACTCAAAGAAGAGGAAGATCATCTTTGGATATGTACTTGGAAGTGGTGAGTGTAGTGGGGGTCAATGAGTGACACCTTGCATATCTCATCCATGAGCTGCTATTTTGGGCATGGGTTCCATTTATGGTGTATAGGAAATGGACTTCAATTCTTTCATGTTTGGACATGAGGCTCCATTATGTATCGTGGGAAAGACATGACATTTTGTTAAAAAAGTATAGTTGGACCAATTTTTAATATAGATACATGGATTTAGACATGCATAATGAATTGTTTATGGTTTAGTTTTTTATTATGGTTATGGTTCATTTTATTTGATGTTTATGATGAATGACATTGATGATGAATTTGATGGGTGTATAGATAGAACAAGATAAGAAGCTCATTTATTTTTGTAAACCCAAATAGACCAACGTCATTGAAGTACACCATTTGGTCACCAATGCACTCTTTCAATTCAATGCAGGTGCATTGACATGGATGGACAACAAAGTACGGGAGTCCAATTGTCACGTTGGATCTTCTTCCTCTTATTTTTTCCATATTCACAAATTTATACACTTATGTAATTCAGATCATGGACTTATGGGAAATGAAACTCTTATGTTATGCACTATTTCAATTCAATGCAGGTGCATTGACATGGATGGACAACATAGTATGGCAGTCCAATTGTCACGTTGGATCTTCTTCCTCTTATTTTTTCCATATTCACAAATTTATACACTTATGTAATTCAGATCATCGACTTATGGGAAATGAAACTCTTATGTTAAGGATGTTGAGTTGAGCTATTATCCAATTTATTGTGTCCATATGTATATGATTGATTCTACATTCATTTTTATGTTTTGTTCTTTCTGCTTAAGTAATTTATCACATCATAAACTAAATATTGTGTATTTAAGTCCATATTGGGAGAAAAAAAAATGAATCACAATTTATCTCTCCAACCAAGAAACATGGAATCTTTTTTATTAGAATAGTCATTCAACATATATAATGCACCAAAATGCACAATTTCTACAACTTACATTAGAATATTCATATCATATTATACATGAGTCAAAATTTGAGGGACTGTGCACTCGACCTCTTTGACTACACTGGGAGGATGGCCCCATTCAAATAGATGTGTTCCAACCAATGACATGCATTTTTTAATTGTCAAATTTCATTTTGTGCCCCCTATTGCGTTCAAGTCAAGCTTCTAAATGAAACATGGAGATTTGGTCTCGGGTATAAAATCACTAGAAAGAAATAAAATTGAATTTCATAAGCTCCTACAAGTTTTTTTTGGGAAAGGTCGACATGATCAAACTTTCCACATGCTTTAGGGGAAGATATTTCAAAAATTTACCCTTTAATGCAAAAAATTTAATGTTATTGAGAAAACCGTAGTTCCAAAATCATCACATAAAACAACCTCTCGGCCATGGACTCCTAGGACATTGGTGCCCCTAGCTAAAATTTGATTCCACAAGTCTGATGGAATCGATGGTTCATTAATTAGATTCATGGTTATAATTTTGTGGAGAGGCACAAATCACTTTCTAAATCCATTTAGGGACACATGGTGAATTGTGTCCAGGACATAAAAAACAAATTGAGCATTAAAAATTGAGTTTTGTAATCTCCTACAAGTGTGTTTGGGAAAGGCTAACATGAGAACATTGTCCACTTGCTCCTGATCTATAGTTTTAAAAAATTGACCCTTTAATGCAAAAAGTATATTGCATGCTACTGAAAAAAACCTTAGTTATTGACATCATCTAATAAAATAAACTCTAGTCCATAGAATCATGGCATATGGGTGCCCTAGTGGTAATCCAATGTCACAAGTCCAATGGAATTGAAAATTCATCAATCTAAATCTCAATTATCATTTTATGATGAGTTGTAACTCGCTTCCTGAAGCCATTCAAGGACACATGGATAATTTCTGCTTGGAGCATAAAAACCAAACTAAGCAATAGATTCAATTGAGTCAAGGATTTGATAATGTGATGATAAGGTTTGTACTATAAATATAAAACCTAGCATCAAATGTTTGCAGTTTCCTTCAATGTCCATTGAAATGGATTATTCACACCTAATGAAGTATCATTTTCAAATGAAGTGATCCACATATACTTCAACGTAATAGAGTTTCAATTGTGTATATTTATGAAAAATAATCAYTAAACTAATTRTCTTGTTASAACATATATTCATKCTTTAGATAAGGTTATTAAGAGCATGSARAGAACTAACTAATGKACATTTCAAATTTTGAAATATATATGGATATTTGAATTATGCAAGGATATTTCAATGCAAATGCCTAGGGTTTGATTATGTTATAATAACACATGMGTTTAATGAGCCTATAGTTTGTAATGTCATGATAGGGTTTGTTCTATCCATATAAATCCTAGCATTGAAATTTTGGTATTTTCTTCAATGTTCTAATTCTTGAATCTCTCATAGAATTCTACATGTGTCATGTTAAGAAAGTGCTTAATGTGGATTTCATGGCCACTAGAATCTCTTCTTTACTATATACCACATCCTTCTGATTGGATGAAGACTTGGTCTTTTCATTCCAAAAATCCTAGACTAGTCCCTTAACAACTTCAATTAACTTCATGTTGAAATAAGGTAGCCTATTAATGAATGCCCAATAGCTTGTTTGACTTGGGTTGTGAATACTTTATCTTATAATAAAATACATTCGAAGGATTTTGGAACTAACGTTTAAAATGTTACATGTGTGTGTGAGAAAGCGATATTGCCTTATGGTGGCCTTGTATTCTTTGCAACTATATTAAAAGTAGCATGAATATTTCTAATGACATGATTAGTGGTGTATGGAATTTTAACTATCCTTATGCCAAGAATTTTCCTAACAACAACTAAACTGTGTGATTTTAACAAGGTAAAAAATAACTGACAATTAGATGCATCATTTTTCACTTCAAATATTCTTCAATATTTTTGTTACATTCTCAATCAATAGTTCATTTAGGTAAATTTCCTTCAAGGATTTATATATCACTTTCATTCACATGAATAAATCTATGATTTCTTTGTCATGCTCTAGATAGATAATGTAAGGAAGGTGTATCCTCAATGTAGAACCCATTACCATAACAGTGTGAAAATTCACTAGGAGAATGTAGCACTTCTTTCACCTAATGGTCAATATTGGGAGTGCACTGGACTTGGTGGTTGGTATGATGAACACATACCAACCACCTTTTGGGGTTAGGGTTTTCTCATTGATTCTTTATGTTAAAAGGAATTTTGAGCCTCTTTGTAATCAACTTCTTGTGAATGAGTGTAGTTGACACATATCTCTATTTAGGGATAAAATACTACCATTCTATCTACTTTGTGTGCTTTGAATTGTATAGTCTTTTGTATTCCATTCATTAATAGAATCTAAGTTTAATTGTATTACTATGTTTCTTGCAATATCTCTGTGTGTTTCCTTATTATATCTCAACCTTCATGTCGTTCTCAATATAATAAACCACATGGGAGAATGGATGGTTTGTTAATCCTTAACCATTATCAAAGACTGAAAAGTAGTGTCTTAAGATCTTATTGAAGCTTCTCGAGATCAAGATCCATAAAAAAGTACTTAAACCAAAATGCAAGAACTTTGTAGGGGTTCTTTGGCATCTAAGTGTGATACATGAACCATGGGTAGGCTTCATGCATTCAAAATGCGTGTCGAGGAATACACATAGTCAGGGGGTACACAATGACCTTAATCCTGATTGAACCTTCTTGAGCTTGAGAACCATGAGAAACACCTAAAAACCATGACATGAGCCTTTTCTAGGGAGACCTTGACACCCAAGTTGAATATGGACACCATTATGAGGTCTTATCCATCATGGATAGGTTTTCCGTTCATGGCCATGGTAGGGAAAGGGAAACAAGAACATATGGACCTAAACCTTGCTTCTTAGGCTAGAGTGCCATGAACATATCCTGAATCCACCACAAGGGAGCATGGATGGTTTATGTGGCCTTCATCATCATCAAAGACTAAAAACAAGTGTCTTAGGATCTTATTGAACCTTCTCAATATTAAGAGCCTGAAACAAGTACTCAAACTAACAAGTAGGAACTTTGTACGGGGTATTTGACCTTTGAGTGGGATATACACACCATGAGGTTGGTTTTCTGCACTGTAAATGTGTGTCAAGGAATAAACATGGTCAAGGGAGAAGTAATGACCTTAATCCATAATTGGACCTTCTCAAGATCAATAATCATGAAGAACAACTAGAAACACTGGCACGAGCCATCTCCAAGGAGTATTTCCCATCTGAGTTGAATGTGGATTTCATCATGAGGTCACGGGCATCATATATGGGTCTAAGGTTTGTGATAGTTAAGGGAGGGAAGTAATAACATTGTGATTTTTTCTCCTAAAACAATAGTTAAAATTAGATGAAATAATAGAATTTAGATATTAATGATTTTTTAGAAGATGATGCTTTGACTAATATGAACGAAATCTAAGAAAGACAAAGAAGAAACTAGTGATGATATTAATGTGCATGGAAAATATCTACAATGTTAGGTGGATTTGACACAAACAACTTTTAAGAAGACAAATTGATATCCAAAATGCATCATAACTTTATTTATAAATAAATAACACATAATTCTATGCTTTTATAAATAAATAATTCTATGTTATTTATAAATAAATAACACATAATTGTTTTTACTATGCTAAAATAATAACTAATCTTTCAAAAACTAAAAGAAACAACATAATCATTTCGGTAATTAGATATATGAATATATCCAAGTACTTATTACGCGTATATTAATGTGCATGGAAACGATCTACAGTGTTATGTGGATTTGATACAAACAACTTTTAGGAAGACAAATTGATATCCAAAATGCATCATAACTTTATTTATAAATAAATAACACATAATTCTCATTTACTATGTTAAAAAAATAACTAATCTTTCAAAAACTAAAAGCAACAACATAATCATTTCGGTAATTAGATATATAAATATATATAACTAACCATTGAAGATGCTGGCATATTTTTAGTCGTCCTCCCAAATCAATGAATGTGATTTACTCTTCATAATTTGTATTTTTGAATGCATCCATTAAACTGTTTACTTTTTAACATTTACTTAATCATATTAAAAAATTACTGTAACACCATATGATTACCACGTTTAAATGATTAACCTTTGGAATTACCAAGTTTGAATTATTAGGAAGCACTACTTCAACTTCATTCATTTTTAGGGATTACAGGTATTTGACAAGCCAAGTTTCAGGTAGTTGTCCCCCTGTACATAGGCAGACCACGTCTCAGATAACTGTCCGCCCATTTCATATTGGATCGTCGACCCACCTATCATATTGGATGTCTGCATGAGCGTGGTAATGTATGGTGCCAGGCGTCGTAAAACGCAATGGCAGATTGAATAACGGGAACCCACGAGACTCTATTGCCTGTAACTCATTGGCAAAAACATTAATGCAGACCTGCCTTTGGTTGCATTCTCTTGCATCTCAAGCCCTCTGAAGGTAATTTGGCTTACCTTCCATTCGCCAAAGTAGGAGGAGGACGAGGACGAGGGAAACGAGCCCTCTGACGCCAACTTACCCAGGTACCCACAGCCTCAAGACCTGTGAAGGTAATGCTCGCTGAATACTCCTGATTTGGTTTATCTCCTGATTTATGCGTTTAAATGTTTTTTTTCTTGAAAGTTTATGGATTGGAGGATTCACTCCAGAAATTTCTTTGTTGGGTTGTTTGTTTTATTTCTTTTTAGGTTTGTGTGGGTTTGCATTGTGTGTAATGACCATCTTATTTTGTTGCAGGGTGTTGAAGAATTGTTACGTCGAAAGACGTACACCTATTGACAATGGGCACAATTAATCACCTTTTAATCATAAATTTCAATATTGAAGATGCTGGCATATTCTTCGTCGTCCTCTCTAATCAATGGATGAGATTTTGATAAATTAACTTCCGCTCATTTATAAAGGCGTACTTTTATGTGATTACTTTTTCACATTTACTAAATAAGATTAAAAAATTACTTGCTCATCACCAAATTGCCACGTTTAGTGATTAAAAAATAATAACACTGATTAAGAAGCTGGACGGATGCGTATGGCCCGATTAAAAAGCTGGACAGATGGGTATGGTCCCGTGGATGTTAACTGCTACTGTTTCATTTGTATGGGCGTGGATGTGAAATGCTACCGTCTGTTCGGTTCTTATTGTATCTATCTAGGGTTGCAACTTTTGGCATTCCGTTCCGTTAAGCCAGCAGTCATTCCTTCGATGAACAAACCAGCCGTAAGCCTTTCGGCGTTCACCAGCCGTGAGTACTCACGGCTGTGCTAGTTTTAGTGCAGTTGAAATTTGAAGAAGTGTTTTCGTGCAGCTTCTCGTGCATGCTTTATTGGCTCTGGCCTTTTTTCCTTCCAGTTTTAAAGTTCTAGCTATGTGCTTATGGTTACAATAATTAAATGTTTTTCTACTATCTAAACTAATTTCGTTTAGCAGCCTCTTGTTGGGAGAAAATTTCACCCCTTGTTTGGATGATCATAAAACAATTAAAATCTTGTAATGTCCAAAAACAAGTGAAAGGAAATAAGTCAATTGATGCTATAAGATTGGGCATACGGCTTCAAAATTATTATTGGAATAGAATCCCGTCGCCCAATCCAATTAGACTTTTATGGAGATGTCCTATCCAATTCCATAAAGAAAGAATTTGTGGAAGACACAGGTGAAAGAAAGTTATGCTACGATAACTTTTGGAATAGAACCATTTATTATTGACAGCAGCGTTGATTGGCAGGAATATTATTTAGAAAAAAAAGAGAATTTATGGAAGAAAAAATGATGAATTCATGATCAAAGAATAATTTAAATATAATTTGATAAAAAAAAAATTATGGAAGAAACAGTAAAAGAAATTGATGAATTCATGGTGGAAGAATAATTTATGGTGGAGAGGAATATTATTTGTTAGCTAAGCACTCTTGGGGATCATTCTATAAATAACAACTACTCTATGTTTGCAACAGACCACGAAAGCAGCTGAACGTTTCCGAATGCAATGCAAGTATACGCTGAATAAGCATTATATTTCGGAGGCAAAAATTACTTTTCCTAAACATACTTTATTAGGGTTTGGGTTTATGTATATGGCCAAACTCTTACTTATATATATATATTCTCCAAGTTCACATAGATTGATTATATATATATATATTCCAAATTTACATAGATTAATTGTTTTTTAAAAAATTAAATAAATGGTTTATTTTATTATTATAAAAAATTAAAGAAATGCATCTTTATGTTAGGATAGAAATGTTTAAAAGGAAATTATAAGAATTCAAGTTTATTATAATACCAATCTACTATATCAGCATAATGTTTTATTTTAAAACCCTAATATACCATTATAATATTTCATTTAAAAACCTTAATTAAAGTTTCAGTTAAAAACCTTAATATACTAATTAAAATTTGTTTATAAATGAAATAGACCAATAGAAAAAATTAGGGTTTGTTTGCAAAAGCTTTTATCAACCACAGCCAAAGTTATGTGGCTGTGCTAGTAATCATACTTGATAATTAGTACACATGAATGAGTCAATAAGTAAAATATACATTGTCAACGATTGTGTCATTGTACTAAGTGGATGCATAAATACCAACACTAGTGTCATAGATGTTCCTCTCACTATTGGTATAATGCGTTGAAACCAAAGTTATTGCACTAGTGAATGATTATAAATTAAGCTCAATCAATTATGTAAACAATCGTCGTCTTCTTCCTGTACAATACAGATGGCATAACATTATAAAATATCTTTGAAATTATATATATATATATATATATATATATATATATATATATATATATATATATATATATATATATATTAAAAAAACACTCTTTAAATCGTATCAAATCAAAATTATTTACCAATACAAATTATAATAATTTGATTTAAAAACTGAATCAAAGTTATTTATTAATACCAATTATAATAATTTTATTTAAAAATTAATACAAATTATAGTAATTTGAGTTAAGAACTATTACTATATAATTGCTATAATAAATTGCCTAGACTCCTAAAATATAATTGATGGACATCTAGTCATATATTAAGGACAAAAGGTTATATTGATTAATCAAACATTAAATATCTTAATCATAAAGAGATTGAATCTCACACGATGTTCACACGATGTTCTCATATAGTAAAAAATGAAAAATTGTTGACTTTTACATGTATTGATGCAAAGTATCCATGACGTGTAAAAAATTCATTAGTATTATGTAATACTAATACATTGTTGTTGACTGTTACATAGCGTGGACTTTCTAGATAGACGTAGGAATGCAAAGTATCTATGAGGTTCTGTGCGGTTCTAAGATTTTATTAATATTAGATTATTATAATTATATCAATTTTAATTGGATTTTTAAATTAAATTGGAAAATAATTTTTATTTAATTATAATTATAATTATTAAATATTATTAATTATTGTTATTTTAAATATTAAAAAAATATGTTACTTATTTAATAAGAGATTATTATTATTAAAATTTATAATTATAATTATTAATAACATAAATTTATTTATTATATAATTTATTTTCAAAATTTATTATGATAATATACAATTATTTTTATTGCATTATTTAGATTGTAAAATCTTTAATAATGTTTGAAATTGGCTAGAGAATATAGGGAGGAGATCATTATTTTTTGAATATTGGGAGCATTCTTATAGACCCATTTAAGGGCACAACATGTCATTTACAAGGAATTGAACCTGGGTGGGGACGGTAACAATCATTCCTCCCAACCATCCAAGCTACATCCAATGGAAATTACAAATCATTTGTAAACTAACCTTATTACTATTTTTTTCAATTTTTTCAATTTTTAAATAAGTGGTAATTAACTTTCCTAGTGCTCGATTTATCAAGTACATAGATGAATCAAATTTCTTAAAGTGTAACTTTTTTATCATTTAATTCCATGTATTAATTCCTTCATATTAAATGATACAAATATTTTCACCTTAATAAATTTGATCCCTTTGAGTGATTGATAGATTTGGATTTAAGATGGATTAATTTTGTGCATGACAACATCTCCCCATATTCTCATTATTATTTCTATTTTTTATTAAATTTTAATGTAACTTTACATGACAATATCTCCCCCATAATAAATTGTAGAGCACCTAGCTATTCTCAATCCAATAACATTATATATATATTTTTATTGCGATGTCACATCTCAACCCACCCATTAAATTGTAATTGTTGGTATATATTTTATACCATGTTGTGCAAATTAAAATTTTATGGGGATGGCATCGTACATGCGGTTATATAAATATTTTTTTTGGTATTGCACAAGTAACTTATTTACCCTTCCATAGCGAAAGAAGTGAGATGCAGAGGCTACGACTAGAGTTTACCCTAGCCGCATCTTGCTACAGCCACAGTTGTAGCCTGGAATTGATGCAGCTGGTGAACGTTGAGTTCACTGCTGCGTTTTTTTTCCGTTTAGGACTAGTGCGTCGGTGCGGGGCTCAGGGGAAACCCTAGTTGCCACCTTTTGTGGAGGGCATTAAGCCGGTGCGAGTTGTTGTCGTTCGGGAGCATTTGATCCCTCGGTGTTCTGGCTCAGATTCTCGGTGGCTATTTCCTCCATCTTGTCTTTGGGAGTTTGGTTCTTGGGCCTTTCATTCTGAGGCTCGTTTCAAGACTCCTTTTATTCGGTTGTCGCTCTGTTCGATGGAGTTTGCGTGTGGGGTTTCCTCTTTCCTCTGGTAGTGGTGGATCTTTGCACAACTGACTGTGGGTGCGGTTGTCTTTTATCTTCCTCATTTTTGTAGAGGTTTTGGGCTAGAGATTTGAGGTCCTTATTGGCGACGTGCGATGTTAGGTAACACTTTGAGGTCCTTATTTGGGGCATGCAACTGTTTTGGTTTTTGTCTCTGATGTTAGGGCATGGATGATGAGGGGAAAATAGTTAAATATGCCTCTTTTGGGGGGTTTCATTTTTGCAGCCTACGTGCTGGCTTGATTAGCTACTGTCGGTTTGGTTTCTTTTAGACCTTGGTACCTCCAAGTCTTTGGACTGGTACTTTGGACTAGCATTGCTTGGCCTTCGAGATGCATTTTCAGTGATGAAAACAATTATATATCAATATAATGAGCAATTTTCTGTTGGAAAAGAAAAAGTAACTTGTCCATGCGTGAATATTTTGCGAGGAGTACTTAGCCCAGGTTAATACAATTAGCGCACAAATATAATTTTTTATTTTTAAATTGAAAATTATGTTTTTCTTACTTTTAGTTGAGTGGTAGGGTTAATTGGACTACTTAAACACCACCAATTTATGTTGGAAGAAATAAAATTAAAACAAATTAACATGGAGGGTCGTGGGGAACGAGGTTGGAAATAGACCTTGTTTAATTCTTTCTTACGGATGCTTTGTATTGAATGTAGAAGTGATACAAGTGGATATTGGTGGCCAACCACCTTTTCCAACTCACTCAAAACAATTTTCTGACAATTTCGGCAATTTACTATTTTTAGCAGTTTTAACTTCCGGGGGCATTTTGAGGGCCTAAATGAAATTTTTTCGCGGTCGATCTTCTCAATTATAATCGAAGGAATGATTGACTCCACAAAATGAATATCCTTGGCGATACCTTTCCAACAGGCTATCATGTGCCTAAAATGAAGATCGTATGCAAAAGTTAGGACCCTGAGAAGTTGATGTACTAACTTACCCAAACGGGGCCCACATGACTTTTGGTGCTTCATCTCCTAGGGTTAGGTTTTTGGATGTCTAGGGTTTTTTTCATTCCTATTTATTATAAAAAATCCTTCTGAGCCTTATTGTAATCATCTTCTTGCGAATGCGAGTATCCGTCACATCGCTTCTTAGAGATAAGTTGCCAGCATTCTAGCGAGTCTTTCACTCTATATTTCTATAGTCTTTGTACATTTATTTCATTAAAATAAATCATGTATTACTATATCTCTATGTTTATGGTTGCATCTATGATATATTTCTGTTATATTATTGGATATCTGCGATATCTCTGTGCATTTCTTTATTATATCTCCACTCTCATTTCGTGCTGAAAATAATCCGGATCAATAAGTGTCTTCCTCCTTGGTGTATTGCATACATTTGTTTTTCGATTCATTCTTTATGGATCTCATTGTTGGGAAGAAGAGGGCTTGTTGTTGTCATTTGCTCTATGAATGTAGAGACATCATCCCTTGGGTATTCTCCATGCATCTTGCATTTCAGTTCATTCTTTTTCTAAACTTGTTGTTGAGAGAAAGAGAGGTCTCTAATCTAGTTGGCATTGAGGTTACACTTGTGCAGTTATACTGTAGGCTTATTTATGCAATCTTTCTTGTGGGTATTGGTTTGGAGCTCTATTTTTCTTAATGCTTGCATGTTGATTCGTTGTGCACATTGGTAGCTTGGATTTGCTGGAAAAGAACTTGGGGGTGTGGTTGTCTGGAACTATTGATGTTATTTTCACTATGTGAGTGTCTTTGACATTGTTTTTATGACTATTGGTTTGGAGAATTATATTTTTTAATGCTTGCAGGTAGATTCCTATGTCATTGATCTTCATTTTATTTGTCAAGTTGTAGTGATTCAAGGGTGTGTTTGTTTGGAATTGTTGATGGTGGCCTGTATGGGTGTCTCCGTCATTGTTCTTGTGGCTTATATGGTTTGGATCTTTAGATTTCATGATGTTTGCACATGTGAATTGCTAGGTCATTGAAACCATTTTCTGAGTGGTAACTTGGATTTCCAAGTGCTTGAACCATGTTTCCGGAAAAATGCATTGGAGTCCATTGAGCCACATTGTTGATTCATTTTTATTGGTAAGGAGTAGTGGGTGTTATTGTCAGTAATTTCTAATGGTGTCTTTATGTTTGTAATTGTCAATAGTGGATCGACTATATGTGTAGAGACTAGGTGGCACTTTCTTTAGAGTAATTTCCTTAGTTTTCTCCATTAATTCTCTATGTTGTTTGCTTCAACTACTGTGGTGACTGTAGTTGTGTTTGGATCTATATTGGTGGTCAATGGTGGCATTTTTGTGGTTCATAGGGGGTGTTTCAAACCATGTTGTTTGCACAGTGTGATCCTTGCCATCAGTGTGTTGTCTTCTAGGTTGTGTTGTGATTTGTTTTTTTCTTTGTTACATTGAGGTTTCATTTGAAAACTTGACATATTACCTTACCTTTGTTGTTCTTCTCGTGGTTTTTAGTTTAGAGCTCTAACATTTTAATGGTTTTGTTTAACACTTCTTAGAAAATTTTGGGTATACATTTGATGGGTTTAGGAAACCTCATTACAAATTAATTTCAATTCCACCATCATGTTATTAAAAGTAAATTTGCATGTGTTTGGTGGATTTTTCTACAATCCAGGCAAAGTTTAGATGTAACCATTACAAGATTTTTTTCCATTAGGAAAGAGTTTGAGCCATTTATAGATTTTAATGCATTTCTCTTTTATCTTGGTTTTTTTTTTTTGTTTGTTAATTTGTGCAGGACCTGTGATTAACCTCTGGCTTGAGAAACCGCGACTCAGGGGCATCTAAGCCGTCAAAATCACCCGGGGATCGCACCCGGCCTGAGCCACACCAACCCTTAACATGGTTGGATTTTTTGTCCCCGCAGGTTTCGAACCGGTGACTTTAACATCACGGAGTGGCTTAACAACACACTCTGTCACCGACTGTCCTACACCTCGGGGACCTCTTTTATCTTGGTTGATATATATATTATTCAACTATTCTCTTCATGCATTTGTTTAGGCCCAGTGACTTTAATACCTAGATCCATCCAAAAGTCGTCAATCATGGGATCCTTCTAATGCTTTTGAGGGGAATAAGTATAGGGAGCTCTATTTTAGAAAAGAAAATTCCTTAGAAGGGTTGATTTGTTACAATCTACCTTTTAGGCATTTAGTTGGAAATTCTTTTTTGAATACTGAAAATGAAGAAAACTTTGATGTTTTCTTTCCCTTTCTTGAATTGATGTAAGGAATCTTTGTTGTAAGGCAAGTGAAATCTCTAACACCTATTTGATGGATTTGTTTAATATTCTTCAGTATAAAAAATACACAATTCAACAACATATGTCTTTGTAGAAACAACCTTTTCATATGCTTTATGAATAACATCACAATTCATCGGAATTGAAGCTGAGGATATTGTTAAATGTTTTAGCATATAAAAATATTTTAAACCATTCATGGGCTTTATTGCATTGCTTTTTATGACATTTAAGTTATCCTTTTTTTTACACAAGGTTAGGTCAATAACATATGAATAGATATTATATAATTCATCGAGAATCAACTTGCTGAGAGAAAACATGTCACATAGTGAGATTTCAACCTAGGTGGGGAGGGTAACAACTTTCCCTCACAACCACTCGAGCTACATCCAATTGACAATTTAAGCCATCTATAGACTTTATTTCACTATTTTCCATGACACTTAATATTTTTATTAGTATTATTTGTGGACCTAGACTTTGTAACAATAATTAGGCATGCAAAGTGTTTAAATTATTTTCATGCATGTATAACCTTGAATTTCCTTGATGCAAACTGTGCATGGTTATTAATATATTTTTAAAATTCCTTTCTTTTTTTGATAATTGTGTTTGTGTTTCAATCATCTTAATGCATTTTTTGAAGAGTCATTGTTGGCAATTTCGACTAGTTTGGTCCTCCTTTTTTATCTTTGAATTTTACCTTTATGAAATATTTTGTGACATATTCATTTTTAAATTTCTTCCCCACTTTCTATGCTTTTGAAATCTCTCCACATACACACCAAAAATATAAACAAAATCACTCAAAAAATCGTTGTTCTTTATAAACCCATGTTTTTGTCATGCATTTTCCTCATTTGCAAAATATCATTTCTCGCATTGAATGTTCACAAAGATCTTTTGTCATGCATTTTCCTGATTTGCGAAATATCATTTCGAATTTGAGTTTTTGCAATGACAATGAAAAACATTGTAGTGCAAATACTATATGAGTGCTTGAATGTGCATACATCATTAGCTTTGCATGCTTGGGAACACTGACGATATTTGGGTTTGCATGCTTGGGAACACTTTATATTTGGCCTTCACATTGGTAAAAATGTCTCACTTTGATGATGTCAAACCAAAATACTTGTTGCAATGTTGATTCAAAATAGTTCTTATTTTTAATTAGACCACTTGAATTTTTAAGTGGCAATTTGCAACTGAAAATGGTATCCACTCATGCAAGCAAGGATGTTGTATAGTTGCAGAGATTGTGTTCATGTATTAGGGTTGTGTATGAAATTATAAGGTAAGATTATGATAGTGAAAGTGCAAATTTTTTTAGCTAAAAATTCTGCCTATCATTTTAAGATAAAGCATATTGATGTATAATGTTACTTTGTGAGGACCATGATTAAAGATAAAAAGGTATTTCTGAAAAAGTTTGACACCTTCAAAAATATTGTAGACTCATAGACAATATTATTGAAAGGTATTTTTATAGACACTTTCAAAGGTATTTTTATTGAAATTACAAATTTTTGTTGTTTAAATTTCATTTCTGAATGTAAGAATGAGTTTTTTGTTGTGAGAAATCCTAAGATGCCTAGATTATATACTTAACCACTCAAATTTACAAATCCAACAATTTCTTGGGAAAACTTAAATAAGTAATATAACATGGAAAAACAAACAAACATGTAATTTTTAAATTAAGACAAGTTTGTGTAAATTATATTTAAAAAAAAAATAAACCAATTTAGTGAAGATGAATTTTAATACAGAGATAAATAAAAACCAAATGGAAAATAATTTGTGTTTATTTTAAGTTTTGATATTTATAAAGTAGAAAAACATATTTTTATTTGGATTCCTAATGTTCATATGAAGTTTTATATAACAAATGTACATTCAAAATGCCCATTTCATTTATTTCAAAAATATTTTAATTATGAATGTTATTATTTTGATTGTAATTAAACTTAATAAGTTATATAAGTTATTTAATTTTTTATATTTAATTAAGTGTTTTTATCTGGTTTATACATAGGATTTGTTATTCATCTTTAATTTTTAATTTTTAATTTTTTTTAAAGTAATATTTTTTCTGTAAGTAATTATTGGATTGATGTTATATTAATAGAATCTTTTTTTCTCACCTTAATCTTGCTACAACATATTGTAAAAAAATTATTGAAGTTATTCCCCACTTCACCCTGATATCTAAAAAGAAAGATAATGATTTATTGGACAAATATTTTTCTTTGATTCACTATTTTTTATTCCATTTTATATTGACCTTTATCTTGAGTTGCAATATTCTTTTGATGCATAATTTGCTACTATTTTTATATTTTATCTTGAATATATGGACCATAACTTAATAAATTCTCAATTGTGAGTTAAAATGCACAAAATTCCTAAAATGCATATTAATATCATGTAACTAATTTGCATCAAAATAACTATTCATATAAATTTAATGAGATGAATCCAATAATAATAACACTAAAAAAATTCAAAATCATAAGATACTTAAACATAACCAGAAAAAAAATGTAAATAATAAATGATATAAATAATTTTTTGGTAATTAAATTTACATGAGTAGTTATTTTGATGCAATTATATATATATATATATATATATATATATATTCAACATTCTAAAATATTTCTATTACAATGCTAATGATTAATATTTTTATTTTTATCAATTTAAAATTATTTTTATTAGAGTTGATTTTCTTTTTCATTATTTTGAATAATTAGAAAAACTCAAATTTTAGAAATTTTACATTATGACATTAATTTTTAATATTATGTCATTGAATTAGGTCAAGATAGTTGTTCATATAAATTTAAGTGGCACAAAAATTATTTATTGTTCACGCATTTATTTATAAATAACTATGATTACAATGAACATTAATTATAATTACTGTATCGAGTCATAAAGGTCTCTCTTATCCCCTCAGAGATGGGCATGAAGAGTATTTTAGTAATTTTTTTGTGGTCAATCCATTTTGGATATATATATATATATATATATATAATGTTTTTGTAAAACAAATGGTATTGTATTACCTTTGGTTAGCAAAAATCACACATGTTTGAGTATACACTAGAGCACGCCACTTGTTCTGCCGCATCAGTGGAAACCAAAACACGTGGAAACTATTGTTCATAAACCTTAAAGAGACATCTGTCAAAAACATGGAGACTTGCCACTTGTTCTACCACAAGCGTGGAAACTAGAAC
This sequence comes from Picea glauca, assembly GCA_000966675.3. NCBI lineage: Eukaryota > Viridiplantae > Streptophyta > Pinopsida > Pinales > Pinaceae > Picea > Picea glauca. The sequence goes on from JZKD02S0686480.1 coordinate 687,975, forward strand.
ATGCGATGGAGTAAGTGCCCCAACGAACTAGTGAACCATAACCAGAGTCTGTGATGCACAAAAGAATGAACACTAAGACCAGAGAAAAAACTTGTAAGAGAACTAGACATGAGATGAACCAGGGCACCCATCCAGGTGAAGTCGGAAGAAAAAAGGCTAGCACCAAGTCGTGCATCGACTTTTCATAGGCTCACTTGACAAGGATTCATAGAGGACGTCCAAGTGCTTACTGAGGGTGCGATGGTTATGTTGTTTCTCTATTAAATCCTTGTACATATTGAATATCATGACCAAGTGGTCTTCCGTGAGCCTGCACGAGATGGGAGCCGAGTGATCATGCTCTTTATCGTCGTCTTCTTTCTACAATTCATCCATGTTTGTTCCAGGGTCCTCTTCCATGATAGCAACGGAAAAATTCTTAGCAACAATAGAATCTGTAGCAGGGTCCTCTTCCATAATAGCAACAAAATTCTTTCCAGAGTGCTCCTCCTTAAGAGGGATTTCTTCTTCCATGATGCACCCTGTCTCAGTTAGCTCCAGAAAAATCAAAGTGGTAGTGGTGCAAGTGGTTGGTTGTTGTTCCAAGGTGTTCGTTAGTAAAAATGGCATAATTTCCTTCGAGTTGGGTGGAATTTCCTCTTCCACCAGACAACCTTAGTCGAGACCCTCTTTGTTTGATCGACAGGGTTCTGGTTGAGCCACCTCATTAGAATTTTGATTAGAGGAGGGTGAGTGGCCTGAACTGTCGATTGGTATGAGAGAGAGAGAGGCTGGTCCTGGGCGTTTCTGCCTACCAAATTAATTGTAATAGGCTGGCCCTCATCGAGAATTCCCTCTCTCGTGAAGCATGGATAAGCAGAGTGTAGGGAGAATGGAATCAATAGTGGTGCGAGCAAGAGACGGAGGATGGAAATCCAGGGCATGGACCAAAGCAAGCAGAATTAGATCGTGAACTGCGACCAAATTCCCAATATAGGACCCCCCACAGGATGATAAGAGTCGAAGGAGGGAGGATTTCATGGCTTTGGTAGCCATAAGTGCTGGAGTAATGGCCATTCGCTATATTGTACTGGTGTCAAGGAGCCAAAACTTAGTATCCATTAAGACCTAATGCACTAATCCTTGACAGAAGTGAAATCTAGACATCACGATTGGATAGGGGAGGAGGGTGGCGACAAGGGGCCTTAACTACCCTCGTATCCACCCCAACTATTGACGTGTGTTCTTCATGTGTCACCCCATCAAG
>JZKD02S0686480.1:689260-705297 GCA_000966675.3 Picea glauca
TATATATATATATATATATATATATATATAATCTAAAAAAAATTATAATTATTTTAAATATTTTTTCAAAAGAGTGGGGTGTTTACTTTCATTTCAAAAATATGTCTCCATATGAATAGAAAATTCATTACATATGAAAATATTTAAATATGCACCGTGAATATGGATCGTGTATGATATTATGTGTCAATTATTATGTTAAAACTTTAAATATGTAGTGTGAATATGGTCCATGGAAAATAAATATGATACATTAATATGTTCCTAACTTCGTTCCTACCTCAACCACTTTTGTTCGGAGATAGGATTTGGTCCACTAGTATTTTGATATTGTCCTTCACATGTAGTCTAGTTCAACATAATTATTTTGTGGTAGATTCCCATCAAGAGTTGTCTAATTATGTTAGACCATTAAGTGTAGAGCCTTCAAGGCACAACAACTCTATACCATGCATGACATCTGGTCTGGCTAGCCATTTTGGTTTTAGCCCAATTGTTCTACATTGATGCTCTCATAGTGGGAATAATTTTCATGGCTCGATAGAGGATCCTATTCAATATAGTTTATTGGATGATGTTAGTACAAAATTTGTTTTGTATTTTCATTCATTATGTATTTAATTTTGCAATCGAAAAATATTTGGTAAACATAACTTTAAAGTATTTGTAACTCACTTTTATTTTTGGACATGTACAACTCTTTTGAAATGATACACCTGCATCTAGGTGGTAAGGCGCATATTGTCTTAGACTTGATGCAACAATTGTAGTAGCATGTGAGATTAGGTCATGTCACATGCATGTAATTAGATGAATTTATGTTTTTTCCCTTTAAAGTTGAATTCAATTTAGAACTCAAAAATGTGTATCATTGTAACCATAAATAACTTACAAGAATTGCATATGCCCTTTAATTAGGCCATAATTAGTCAATTGGTGACCAAGACCTCTCCTTATTTGACAATGTTGTTGTATTTTCACCAAGTGCTCCCTTGTGGTTTTGTTTCCCCCACCTCGTTGTTCAACTTCATCTTCCTCTTCTTATTTTTTTTGGTTGACGATACTATCCCTGACCCGCGGGATTATCCTGTGGTTGATATGCCACAAACCAGGGGCATCTAAGCTGTCAAAATCACCTAGGGGTCGCACCCATCCTCAACCACACCAGCCCTTAACATGGTTGGATTGGAGGTGTCCCCAGGGGTTTTAAACCAGTGACTTTCAATTACAGAGTGCCTTAACAACACACTCCCTCACCAACTTCTCTAAACCTAGGAGACATATTCCTCTTCTTATTATGCATGGTGTTTTCCTCTTGTTTATTTTAGTGTGTCATATTCTTTCCTTGTGGTTTGTCTTGACAACCCCATTTTTTTTATAAGAGTAAGTATGTGGACTCATTTATTCCATGTCGCTTGTGTAACATCCAAATTTCACTGACCACATTTCATAACACCGATTTATTCTTTGAGGACACTTGCATGCAAGTGATCCAGCTAAACATGGTACTATATGATTAATGGATTTGGTTTATGAGTTAACGTTTATGCTATGATTGGATATTGAAATTTTGATATGTTATTAATATTGATGTATATCATTGATAGGTATTAAGATGAGGTTTCCTGAGAGTACATGAAACATGACACGATGAGGATGTTGATGGCATTTAAAAAATACCTTGGACTCTAGATTGAGTCAAGGAGTGGAGTATTGGCTTTGATTATAATTACTTGATTTTATTACGCATGTATTATGATGATGATTTCAATTATGGATTTCATGTATAAGATTTTTTAATATTATTTTTGTCAGTGGATGTAGGAATGGTAACACTTGCTAATTCGGCTCACATATGGAGTAAAGGGGTCATACATAGATATCAAATAGATTAGGGAGAGGTGTGGTAGTGTCCATGTCACAACCTAATAACACTCCCGCTGTGACTTGAACTAATGGTTAATGACTACATTGTTCCTAAGAGGTTCACAATGTCTCGAGGGTAGACTGAGACAGTTGTTCAAGAGGATTTCTGAGGGGAAAGTAATAAGGTAGATTCCTTATTCCTCAGTAAGCCCTTAGTCTCACACAAGGTTTACAAGTGGACTATTGACTCCAAGCATTGAACATATTCTAAACTAAGTCAAAATGGTGAGTGACACCCTTGGAGCATGTCAGTTCATCTTGAAGGGAATTTCACATGAATAAAATTAATAAGTTAATAAAATTATAGAAGACCATAGAGAATAAAATGAATACTTTGAATTGATTAGAAAAGAGAATATAAATTTATATTAATTTATAAACTGAAAACATAATAAAATCTGAGTCTAAATGTTTATGCCTAAATAAACTTTATAGTAACGTCACAAGGGAATTTTAGACTAAATAAAACTAGTAAAGAGAAAATAAAATTTTAAGACATGTGCACAACGTGTGCATGAAATTAATAATGAAATTTTAATTAAAATAATTAATTTGTGTGGAAATGTGGTGTCAGCATAGATTCAGAATCCTAAGTCAAACTAGACTCTAAATCCTAACTAAGAGAAGAGTCATAATCAAACTTCAAAATCCTAACGAAAAATTTGAAAAATAATTAATTAAAAAGAAATAAAACATGTACAACTTGAGGGAAGTGTGACGTGTGTTGGGGGTGAATAATCTCTAAATTAATTATTAAAAGGCATCTAATTATGCATGAAATGACAAGTGTCAAGGTATAAATTCTTATAAAAGAAGGGAGAAGAAGGAGTAAGGTACCCTAATGTTGGATGACTAAAATGCTATAAAAAATTATTGTGACTTGATTTCTTGTGTGAGTTGCGCCACACGTTTTGCATAAGAGGTGGAAGTATCTCATTTGCATCTCGGGGGGCTAAGGGGGAAGAAGAGTACCCCTAGAGTTGGCTGGGAGGTACTGGTGAAGTTTTTTTTATTAGAAAGAAGAAAGGACGTTGAACAAGCTACTGGATTGAAGATGAACCTCATATTTCGGTAATCTTCTGGTTATAGTATTTAATTGTTTTTCTTATTTTATTGTTTTATTATTGATTTGTGTATTGAAATGTATAGAAATAATGATCTTGGACAATGATATAATAATTTATGTAAATTCTATTTCTATTTAACGGTTGTTGGAATGGTATTCTTATCCAACGTGATCTAAATGTATACATATATATGGAATTTCAATGAAGAAACCTTTAAGATTGCAGCTCTATAGGAAGGGATTCCTTGACCTCAAAGGCTATTATGAAATGAATCACTTTCCCTTTCCTTTTTTTTTTAAGAAAAAGAGAGATCAAATTACAATTTACAGTTCATTATAAAAATCAATGAAAAAGATGATCTTCCAATATGAGATCAACCTTCCTCTATGACGTCAACAATGCCATAAGCTCGGGCTTTTGTTGCTGACATAAAAGTTTAAATATTAGAACAAAACACACATAGGTGAGGCTATGGTCACGTCTATATTGTTGAATGAGGACTGATTACATCATTATATAGGAAACTACTCTTACTTAGTCGGTTACATCAAACCACAGATAACTAGACTTTACTTACGCTACTGACTCTGTCAACTGACGCTTACAAATGAATCTTACTCCATTATTTCTAAGTCTCCTCCTTAATGGAGAATGGATTGACTTCTACGCCTAACATCTCCCTAAAAAACTCAAACTTAATCTTTCCAAGAGGTTTAGTGAAAATATCAACATCATTTTCACTAGTATTACAATACATAAGAGCTATTTCATTTGACAACAACTTTTCTCTAACAAAATGAAACTGAGCTTCAACATGCTTTGTCCTTGCATGAAAAATTGGATTCTTCACAAGATTGATTGAACTTTGATTATCACATTTGACCATTGTAGGTTCCTTTTGTTCTTTTCCAACATCTTGAAGAACTCTTCTCAACCAAACAACTTCAGAAGTTACTGCCACAAGGCTTTATATTCTGCTTCAGTAGAAGACAAAGATACAATAGGCTTCTTTTACTGTTCCATGAAACAACCCTCGATCCAATTCCAAACACATATCTAGTGGTTGATATTCGATCATCCAGATTGCCAACCCAAACAGAATCTAAGTAACTAGTCAACTCAACATCATATGCATTAGTATATTTAATACCATAATCAAGTGTTCCTTTTAGATACCTGAGTACCACCTTTGCTACATTCCAATGGATTTCTAGAGGTTTCACCATAAACTAAATTAACACACTCACAGAGTATGCGATATCAGGTTTGGTTTTGGTGAGATAATTCAAACTACCCACCATCTGTCTATACATAGTGCCATTCACCTCCTTCGAATCATTATCATAAGAAAGTTTCACATTATGTTGCATGGGAACAATAGAAGACTTACACTGATCCATTTTAAATCTCTTAAGTACTTCCCTGATATACTTACTTTGATAAACAAAAGTTTTCCCTGCATTTCTCCAAACTTCAAGACCTAGGCAATAATGTAACTCACCAAGATCTTTCTTTTCAAATACCTGTGACCACTGCTCCTTAATTTCATCAATCAATTTCTCTGCATTTCCTATAATTATCAAATCATCAACATATAAGGAAATCAATACTATATACCCATGCTCATCAAATTTGGTATACAAATTTGCATCACTTTTGCTCCTCATAAAACCCTGTTGAAGAAAGAAAGAGTCTAACTTCTCATACCATGACCTAGGTGCTTGTTTTAGTCCATACAATGCTTTATTTAACTTACACACTAACTGTTCTTGCCCTGGTTCCACAAACCCTTCCATTTGAGTAAGGTAAACCTCCTCCTTTAACTCACCATTCAAAAATGAAGATTTAACATCTAACTGGTGTAACTTCTAATGATACTTTGTAGCTAAAGCAATTAACATTCTGATAGTATTCAATTTAGCTACTTGTGCAAGTGTTTTATAATAATCAATACCTTTTGTTTGTGAATACCCCTTTTGCAACTAGTCTACCCTTATATTTGTCTATACCACCATTTGATTTAAATTTGGGTTTGTATATCCATTTTCATCCAGTGGCCTTCGTATGTTTAGGCAATTCAGTCAATTCCCAAGTATTATTTTTCATTATAGATTCATATTCTTCCTCCATTTCATTTTTCCATTCATCATGTTCATTGGCTTCATAAAAGATCATGGGTTCCATGACATTTAAAATGCTACTCATTAGGGCATAGTATTTATACCTCTCAGAGAGTCGAACCTGTCGTGAAGATCTTGTCAACTTCCTCCCCACTTTGTGAATATCTGTCTTTGCCTCCAGGTGAACTATGACTGCTTGAATTGTCTATATCACTGATTCCTTCTTGTTGTTGCTTCTGTTGTCATTGTGGTTGTGGCTGCTATTGTGGTAGTTGTTGTTTTGATGGTTTTTTTTTCTCTTCTTTAAATCTTTCATCAAGAAGTCTATGCCATTCCTCATGACTGTTGTTGTCATGATTTCCTGCTTCCTCCTCATGGAAAAGTACATATCTACTTGCAAATAATTTGTGAGTAGAAGGATCAAACAGTTTGTATGCTTTAAATTTAGAACACTACCCAATGAAAATACATTTAATGGCCTTAGCATCCAATTTCCTCCTATTCTCCTTTGGAATATGATCAAAATCCTTACACCCAAATACTTTCAAATTATGAACTGCAGGTTTGGAACCATACAACGCTTCGAAAGGAGTAACATTATCAAGACACCTTATTGGACTTCTATTCTTTAAATAAACTACAGTATTTATGGCTTCAACCCAAAATGCATTCGAGAGATTCTTACCTTTCATCATACTGCGTGCACACTCTACCAGAGTTCTATTTTTCCTTTCAGTGACTTCGTTTTGCTGTCTGTGGAGTGTGAGGTACTATAAATTGTTGTACTATTCCATGATCTTTGCAATATTTGTTGAAGTTCCCTGATTTATACTCCCCCCCTTGATCTGAATGAAGGATTTTGATGGATTTTTATGTCTGCTTTTCCACCATAGTTTTGAATTCCCTAAAGTACTCGAAGACATCACTTTTTATTCTAAGGAATTAAACCCATGTGTATCTCATGCAATCATCAATAAATAACATAAAGTAAAATGCACCTCCTGAAGACCTAATCTGCATAAGCCCACAAACATCAGTATGCACAAGATCTAACACATTTCTTTTTTTCTTATCAGGATTAGAGGGGAATTCATCTCTGTGCATCTTTCCTAATGCACATCCATCACAAGAAACATTCTCATTCTTTAACATGGGAAGTCCTTCAACCATATTCTTTTTCTGTAATAACAATAAATCAGGATGATTGATGTGTCCATACCTTTGATGCCAAAGAATCTCTATTGTCATAGGTCTAAAATTTAGTGCGTGATGTGCTTTGTTGGTAACATCAAGTTTGTATAGGCCTCCTGTTATAACTCTCGTTGCAACCATTTTGAAATGGTCCAGCAGATCCTTCACTATGCAATAATTCTTGAAGAACTCAACCTTCAAGTATTGATTTGTAATGGTGGACACATAGATCAAATTTTTATTTATTCCTCACACATAAACAACATTGTGAATGTGATGAACTGTACCATTCGACAATGTCATAGGAATGTTTGCATATCCCTTGATCTGATGAAAAAAGTCATCACCAAGATATATGCTGGATCCATTTTGTGTTTCTTTAAAAATAGTATACCACATCTTATTGCATGCCATATGTACTGATGCTCTGAAATACGCAAACCAGGCAACAATATCATCTGTTTCAGCACATAAAGCAGTGTTAGACATAAACAACCTAAGATCCCATGAATCAAAATTTGGGGGTTCATTAATATCATCACTAGCAATAAATAATCTGAGATCATGATTTGACAATTTTTCTGCATAATGACCTGAATGTGTTCTCGGTTTATTGCTAGCCTCATCACTTTTCTTCTTATGACAATCTTTAACAATATGTCCACGTTGACCACAATAAAAACAACTCTTTGATTTAGTCCTGTTAGATAATTAATTTTCTTCACCTTCACCAACATCTTCTAGTCCTTGTATTGGCAAGGGAAGGTACCCTTTTTAAAAGGTTGAGATATGTATGTTGACAAATAAAAAACATATTAGAAGTTCATATAATGTAACGACCCTGCTTAAATAGATGTATAGGATTATTAATTGTAATTAATTTAATAAGCTAACTGTCCTAAAAATTAGCTAAACAATAATTATTTCTTAAATAACTTTAACTAATTAATTATTATTAATTACTTGTTCATGATTGTCAATGATTAATTAAGTATTAATTAACTCATTAATTAATAAGGTAAAGAAATAAAAGGAGGATAATAAATTATATTGTTAAATTAAGCTTACGTATTCGGGAAGAGATAAGACATTAAATATAGGATAAAATAATAAATAAAGGGGATAAGGGGCATTAACTACGAAAGGATAAGATAAGGTAATAAATGGGTAGGTAGGGAAGTAAATGAGGGGGAAGTCAGTGAAGGAGGAATATGGAGTGGAAGGAGGTTTACGAGGGGATCATTCTACGGGAGATTGGGGATTGATTTTTGGGCTTTCTTGGATTTGCAGAGAGGGGAGTTGAGTTTTGGAGTCAGATTGGATCAGTACAAGAACCGGTTTTTTGGAGGTTTTGGGCATGGGGGCTAGGATATCCATATGATATCCTGGAGCTAGGTAGTTGTCCTAGTTGGCAGGGAGGATAGTAGGTTTGGGCAGCGTTAGTCAGTGCATCAGGCAGCAGGGAGGAAACAACAAGGCAAATTAGCATCAGACCCAGGTATTTAAAATTATGTATTTGTTTTATTTGGTTATAAAATTAATATTCGTTGTTAAATTTAACTTGTGTATGTGTTAAAATAGAAAGGAATTATTGAATTTTCATATACAAATTAGAAGTTATTGTTTTGTTTGTGTAATTATTCGATGTTAAATGATGTGGCCACTACAATTGGTATCAGAGCGTCTTAGTTTGAAATCTGGGCCTATGGGACGAGTTCCCGGCTCCAAGCTCTAACTCCAGCTACGCCTAACCTGCAAACCAAACACAAAAAATTTAACACAAATATAAAAATAAATGCAATACGAATTGAAAATTTAAAAAAAATTACGAAAGTAAAACATACAACTAGGGTTGTTACAGGAAATAGGAATGAAAATAATTTGTTTATATTCTGAAGGAGGTTCAGAGGGTAAAATCATGAAGATGGGTAACACTTTTGCTTGTTTTATGACAAAAAAAACTGTATTTTCACAAGTTCTTCAACTTCGGGCATACAAAAATATTTTTTTTATTTAGAATTTCACTTTACAGTAAAAACAAAACTTGTGAATAATTTTGTTATATTTCAAATGACTATTTTTCAATTTTTTTTTATCAAGATTTGATATGTCAATTTGACAATTGTTTAACAGTATGTTCCTTAAACATGGAATGAATGATAATGAGTTATTGTTTTCCACAACAATGTATCTATTATTAAACTTATATTTTTAAGAAATGAAATATACTACAACAATCTACAGAGACTATATTTTATTATGACTATAATTTTGAATCTAACGGATGAATATTATAATTTCTAGAATTTTTTTAAGTTGACCAAGATGAAAATGTTGCAGGTTTTAAACACGTGTTTTTCTACACCTTGTATCTATCTTAATTTTTACTTAAAACTAAAATCTAAAAATACCCTTTTGAAGAGAACAGTTTAACAATTATGAATATAAATTTTCCATAATTTTCCGTTTTGTATTTTTAGAGATATGGATTTTTCATTTCACCGAATCATAATCTCACCTAAAAATATTATGCAGTGATTTTTTTATAAAATTAAATAAAATTAGATAAAAACAATGAAAATGAAAACAAATTATACCCAATGAAAGAAGATTCAATTTTAAAAATGTTGGTATCAATTCTGAAACTAAATTCTGAGTATTTGTAGGAGTCCGCTACCTCCAAAGATGAAGTAAGATGGAGACAATTTGTAGTTTCCTGCAAACAGTCTCATTTTCAAGTTTTCGGCCGAAATATTCTTTTGGTTGAAACCTAGTTTTTAACGGAATCCGTTAAAAATAATCGTTTCGGCCGAAAAGTATTTCGACTGAAATATGCTTACCACGGGAAAACAATTCATCCAAAAAACATTGTACATGAATTTCGAGGGCACCGTTAAATTTAACGTGAAAATTTTTGGCCGAAAAATATTTCGGCCGAAAGAAACATTTTTTTGGCTGAAAAATTGCCGCTAGAAATTTTGAAGACCCGATTGTCACAAAAGTGTTACCCATATTCATTATTTTACCCGTGAAGTTATAAAGGAAGCTCCCAAATTTTATTATGATCGCCTGTGCTTGAATTTTCGACATAATGGAAAAAAAAAAACGATTTTGTTCCTGCCATTTCCATCCTCTACTCTGGTCCATCATTCCAATGTTCCGTAGATCATATTCAAGTCGAATCATTAATTATATCACACAGGGAAAATAAAATTTTGATATGCAACTGAGTGGAAAACAATTGTTGTTGTATAGGTCTTAAGATTACATGTTTCTCCAGACTAGAAGTCTAGAACATAGACTTCATACTCAACAGATTTTTGGTGAGAAAATTATTGACCATACCAAACTCCAAAATAATCTTTGTTTTTGACTGATTGTTGTGGTGGAATTTGAGACTTTTTAACATGCAAAACTTGAGACTTTCATGCATTGATACAACCATAATTATCCGAACCACACAATTAAACTATCACTACTGATTGAGTGAAGAAAATATAAAGCGCCTACTATTCACTATAAACCCTGATATACAGTACTAGCCAAGGCGAAACACTTCGAATTTTACTATAGAGGACTATTCTACTGTTGTGTACAATGAAAATTGCAATTACCAACCAGTCAGAGCCAACCTATTAATAGTCAGTTGAAATTCCAAGCAGGGTCAAGATTCTACAGATTATTTAGGGCTCTTCAAGGGATTTATAGCATGGAATACAAAATCTCGTGTGACCATGTACCTGGAACCTTTACTCGGTGTAGGCATCCAAAATTCTTCTTCCATTAAGTCTAGGCCCTGCTAAAGTCCTATTGCAAACCCTAAGCCAAATAATAAACCTTCTCAGGTTTCGCGTAAAGAATATAAGAGAAAGGTTGCTCCTGATTCTATTCCATTGACTGATGCTCGCTTCAATCTCTCCCTTTATCTTCGACCTTAACTCATACAAAGGGAGAAAGAGAACTTTATCTTCAGTCTTTTCTATTACCCATCCTAATCCTATGTTGAAAAGAATTACCTATTGGCACACCCTCTCGTCCCCAAAAAGCTTATCTATTTCCTCTCATCACGTGATGCTAATCTTCGCTGACACATAACAAGCATAGGTAGACAACTATAGATTAGATTAGATTAAGTGGGCTTGCTTGCCTTGATTAAGCCCCTCCTCTAGCCACTGGGCCTACAGATATTGAATGTAGTTTAGGTGTCGAGTTCTCAGGAGATGCAACAGAAGCTACTTGGATAACATGATATGAAAGAGAAGCTACACTTTGAAGCCGAGATAGAGTAAAGGGAAAGGCAACTGTCCCCGTGTGGTAAACACTACTGGATGAGTCCAGTGCCTGGCCTCACATAAGCATTCTATGTTATTCATCCTATGTTTTCTCATATGTATGTCCCTTCAGTATCTCAGAGTCTCTTTTCACTGTTCGGTATGTATTTTTTCTATGTGTGGGGCGTTTTGAGGGCCAAGCTATATGAAAATAACATTGGCAACAACATCCAAACATGACAGGAAAATAAGGCAGAGGTAGGACCCCTATTAGAGAACAAACAAAGCGCAAGGCAGCTTGCAGTCTCTACCTTTGTTCTCTGCAGGACCAACATCAAACCCAAAACTTTTTATATCGACAAAACAAAGATCAAGTAATCAACACCGCATTGCAACAGAGTTGGGACGAGACTTGCCTTGCTCTTCAAAATGGAAAGTTTAGCGAAACCCCACATAGGTTTGAAATGTATAAAAGATCTTGTTAAACTAAAACAGACCTACTTTACCAAAATTCCGCATGCATTCCACCAACCCAAAACCAACAAACCTTAAAATTCAAAAACATCAAAAATATTCGACGCTAGAATCATGAGTTATATCCATGATCATTCACAATTGCATGCCACCAAGATACTTTGGCGTGAAACGGATTATATGCAGAAGCTATGAAAGGAATCAAATCCATGATCAGAAAACTCCAATTTTTTTTTTATAGGAACGAAAATATATTCAATGTGCTACAAAGTGTAAAAATTGCAGAAGGAATTAGAATATATACTAGAATATATATACTGTTGAGGTGATTAGGTCCAGAGTCCTTCTCCTTGGTTCCTGGCGTACGTGTTTAAAGGTGAATGTATGAAGCTGTGGAATTCCCATGACAAGGTGATGGCAAAAATCCTGCAGCAGCAGGCTGAATTGTCGCCTGTGCTCAAATTCTGGATGCACGGGCATGACACAAATATTTTTTCCCCATGGAGGAGAGGGTTAACCATGGCGGCCTGCTCCCTCACGCCTCCTGGACAGCCATAACAAACGAGGAAGAAGTGGAAGAGTTTAGGGTTTAAAAGTGATGGTCATTTTTTTATTCCAAATAAGGAGAGAGAAGGGCACGTGGGTCGCATGAAATCCCCACATTTCTGAATTGTGAGTCTTCGGGCAAGTGGGTGGCATGCAATCCCCACGTTGCCAATTCCAAGACTTTTGTTTTGTTTTTTTTGTTTTTTTTTTAATTTTAGTTGTTATATTAAATTTTCTTTTATATTTTTAATTTGTTTTAAGTTGAATTACATATCAAGTGTGATTAAATATCAAGTGTAATTAAATTAATTAAATTAAATATATATTAATTAAATTACGTTCAAGTGTTATTAAATATTAATAAAAAAAAATATCATTTTAATATATATCATTTGATAAAAAAATTTAAACCTCCACGAAGTGGCACCCATGGGAATGGAACTCGTGACCTATTGAAACCAAACCAAATGCTTCCACCAATAATCCAAACATGTGACTTGAAATTAAATGTTTTGATTTTAATTAGTATTAAATTTAAGCTATTAAATTTTAATTTAATGTTAAATGCTAAATGTAAGTTAATTTAATGTTAAATTTTAATTTTTAATAATTAGAATAAAATTTAAATTACATATAGTTAATTTAGAGTTTAAGTTTTATGATTAATTAATTGTAATATTAATTGATCATGTTTTAATTAATTAATTAAGTATTTTGTCTTTTAAATGAGTTAAAAAAAAAAAAATTGAATTATTAAAGGGTTTTGAACCCGCGACCCCCACCAAGCGAAGAGCCTTAAAAAGAACACTAACACCAATGCGCCACACATATCACTTTTACAAAAGATTCACATATAAATAGTTTAATTATCAATAATAGCAAGGTACTATCCTGAAGAATAATCTCTGATTATCCAAGCGTCAGGCTCATGAGACCTTACACACAACTCATCGAGCCAAGCGCCAAGTCCCTCCACTCCATTCCACCAGTCAAGTCAACACTAAATCTCAATGCGGCATTCGACAACGCCAACACTACACGCCAAGGAAAAACTCTCGAGTCAAGCATCGTAGGATATTTAGTTATAAGCGAAAAGTTAAAAGGACTTAGACTAGGACAAGTGAGAAGGAGGCTTATATGCACTAGGAGAGTAAGCATAGGAAGTGGTGAGTATGGCACAAGGCTAGCGTATCTACAGGGCAAGAGAACCAATGGTTTATTTTATAGGGGTGAAGAAATCAATCTTAGACGCTTAATCCTAACCCTAACCTAGCCAATCCCCTAATGGAGTAATGTATGTTTACAGACAAGTAAAGAAAAATTACGCCTAACCCTGTTTCTAAGTTTAAGTAGCACCAATTTGAAACATCCTTGAACTCACCCTGACAACTTTGGGGTGATGCAGATTAAAGCATACATGATGGTCAGGACTCGAAGGAGCTGAGGCAGGGGAGCGTCGTCGCAAGCACCGCCAACACCGCCAGCGCCACCACCACCATCACCCGAACTAGCCCTCATACTGCGCTCGTTGGAAGCCATTAATGAGACTTTAAAGGGGCGACAACTGGCAGGGACTGAAGTGGAACCCCCACCGTCTGGAATGGGTAATCTAGAAGCATCAAGGGATTCATGGGGAGGACCTCCACCTGAAGACATCATGCGAGAATTGCAGAAGATCAAACTTCTGGTGTTTGTCGGGGGTCGCGCCAGTGAACGCGCGGAAGCATGGTTGGAAGGAATGATAAGGTGTTTTGCCTTAAGGGACTATGCATCCAACTCAAAGGCAAATATTGACATTTTTTAGTTAAGAGACAGCGCCTTGAATTGGTGGGGCAATCTAGAAAGACAACTACACCTTACCCCAGACACAGTATCTTGGGAACTTTTTGAGGAGAGGTTTCGAATGAAATATCTACCATCATACTATGAGGAACAACAGGTAGGGGAATTTCATGCTTTAGTACAAGGAAACAGAACTGTAGAAGAATATGAGATCAGATTTATGGAACTGGTCAAATATGTTTCGTATATGGATAATGACCAATGACAGACAGAGCACTTTGTCTATGGATTGAACCCTAAGATAAGAGCTATGGTGTGGATGTGGAAACCATCTTCTGTAGCGGAAGCAGTGGAAAATGCGTGTTATGCGGAGGAACACATGAACTTAACCCGGGGTACAATACCAACATTTCCACATCGCCCTGGATTCGTAGGGAAGGCCCTGAGGACATTTCCTAGGGGAGGGGGCTCAAGGCCAGCGCCATATGGTAAAAGAGTCGCGCCAAGGACAGTAGCTGCAGGGATTTCAATGGTAGCGAGTGCAACATCTCGTTCATCGCCAACGGTGAAGACAGGTCCATGACCATCTCAGGGAACAACTAGTAGGGGTAGGGGTTCCAGGGGAAGGAACTCATTTCAAAGGAAGTCACATAGCAGTGCATAGGTTCAATCTCGTGTTACCTGTTGGGGGTGCGGAGGACCCCATTATCAGCGTGACTGCCCAAAGTTACAACCAGGGTTCGTGCATAGAGAAGGAAAGGCACCGATGGGGAGAGCAAGTAGCAGCCATCAGATTTACGTAGTGGTTAATAACCACCAGGCCAAACATCAATCCACGGTGGTGGAGTCATCAAGTACGCTAAATCATATAAATGTTAAGATTTTGTTTGATTCTGGTGCGACAGATAGTTTCATTTCACCATCTGCATTAGAAAAGAGTGGGTTGGTAGCCAACGAGCACGATGAATTTAAACAAGTCGAGATGGCTTCGGGGGAAAAACAAGCAGTAGGACCTAGTGTCGATAATTGTATAGTAGACCTATGAGTGTGCACTACCAAGTTGAAAGTATACGTCACTTCTCTCGGGGCATATGACCTAATCATTGGAACGGATTGGTTAGCAGCTCACCAAGCTTTGGTAGATTGTTTCGCAAAGAGGGTGCTTTGTGTCGATGATGAAGGAAGATCAGTAGAGATCTAGGGTGTACAGAGAAAAGTGTCATTACGCTTTATATCAACTATGAAGGTTAAGTGATGCTTGAGGCAAGGGTTTCGACTTTATGTAGTGGAAGCAGTGAATGAAAGGAAGGGACCCTCATTGGATCGGTACCCGGTATTGTCACAATTTCAGGATGTTTTTCCGAACGAGTTACCAGGGTTACCTCCTGAAAGGGAGCTTGATTTTACTATTGAGTTAAAACCTGGCTCAGAACCAATATCCAAGACTCTGTATCGGATGACAGTGCCGAAACTTTGTGAGTTGCAAATGCAGTTGAAAGAGTTACTGGACTTAGGGCTAATAAGGCCCAGTGTCTCACCTTGGGGTGCATTGGTAATTTTTGTAAAGAACAAGGATGGATCCTTACGACTGTGTATAGACTAGAGGGACTTGAACCATGCTACAGTGAAAAATAGGTACCCGATGCCGCGAATAGATGACCTCTTCAATCAGATGAAAGGAGCAACGGTATTCTCAAAGATTGATTTGCGATCAGGGTATCATCAATTAAGGATTAAGGAAGGTCATATCCCAAAAACTGCCTTTCGAACTCGGTTTGGACATTACGAGTTTGTTGTAGTACCTTTCGGATTGACAAATGCGCCAACAGTATTCATGAGCCTCATGAACGACGTATTTCGGAAGTACTTAGATCGATTTGTACAAGTTTTTCTAGATGACATCCTCATCTATTCCAAGAATGAAAGAGAACATGAGGAACACTTGGGAATAGTGTTGTTTTGCCTTAGAGAGAACAAATTGTATGGGAAGTTGTCAAAGTGTTCCTTCTTCCAGAAAGAGATCCACTATTTGGGTCATATCATTTTCGGTGGAGGAATCTCTGTGGACCCAGAAAAGGTAAAGGCCATTATGGAGTGCCCAGTGCCGAAAAATGCCCATGAGGTGAGAATTTTCATGGGGCTAGCAGGTTATTACCGAAGATTTGTATAAGGATTCTCAAAAATAGCGAAACCCATCACCACCTGGGAGCGCAAGGGGGTCAGGTATGAATGGACAGAAGAGTGTGATAGTGCGTTCATTGAGATTAAGAGGTTACTAACTAGTGCGCCAATTCTACGAGTGTCGGATATGGAAAAGGACTTCACGGTCTGCACAGATGCCTCAAAGCAAGGGTTGGGAGTTGTGCTAATGCAAGATGGAGGAGTGATAGCTTATGCATCAAGGAAGTTGAAGAAACATGCGGAGCTATACGCGACTCATGATTTAGAGTTGGCAGCTATAATGCTAGCTCTGAAAATTTCGAGACACTATCTTGTGGGGTGAAACTTTGAGCTCAAAACGGACCATCAAAGTTTAAAACATCTGTTCACTCAAAGAGATCTGAATGCCAGGAAAAGGCGATGGAGTGAGTTTATGAGTGAGTATGATTTTGGTATATCGTACATCAAGGGAAAGGAAAATGTGGTCGCAGATGCCTTGA
>JZKD02S0686480.1:708817-721596 GCA_000966675.3 Picea glauca
TTCCCTTGTATGAACACACTTTTTTTTTTTTTGCTAGTTTGTCCATGACGTGCGAGACTAGCCTGTGGCTGAGAAACCGCGACTCAGGGGCATCTAAGCCATAAAAATCACCCGAGGATCGCACTCGGCTTGAGCCACTCCAACCCTTAACATGGATGGATTTTTTATCCCTGCAGGTTTTGAACCATTGACTTTAACATCATGGAGTGCCTTAACATCACACTCCATCACCGACTATCCTACACCTCGGGGACTCCTTGTATGAACGCATTAGTTGTATGAATCTATACAAAAAATCAATACCATCAAATGGATCATGGTTAGTCATAAATGGATTTCAGTTAAATATTGTACTACTATAAATCATAATTGTTTTTAACCCCTTCCTTTGTGTTTTCGTGACAATTGCAGTTTGCAACACCAGAAAGAGGAATGCATAAATGCATAGTCTAATTATATATATTATTATTTCAGAAGGATATCTATTTTTCAGTTTAAGATCATAATTTTCTATCAATGTCCTTAGAACAAGTATGATTCTAATTTTCCTATTATGTAATATATCACATGATGTCAAAGTTCCTATCTTTGTCACAAAGAAAGCATTTTGTTAGAATTAAAAAAAAAAAAAACTTGGCCAAAACTTCATTTTCGTAATGTGTCGAACACAAACCGACCTTTTCATGTAACGAATATAACCCGAAGTTGTAATTCGAGAAAAAAAACCAAACATTACAATGTGATTAACATAGTAATGTTGCAGTGTGGTGAACATAGTAACATCCCAATGTGACGAACATAGTAATGTTGTAGTCTGTCAAACATAATAACGTCGCAATGTGATGAACATTTCCCTATTGTCACGATGTGATTAACATATCGTCGTGTTTTAATAGACCATTGAAGATCCTAACACACAACCTTTACTTATGACAGCAAGAAAGAGCATTGATTTTAATTTATTACCCGAAATGGATATCCTGTTAGAATGGGTAGGATATTGTTTCCATTGTGATTCAATTTGACCTTAACAAATAAATTTAGTAGATATCAAGCCCAAGCCATCTAGACCCCTATCGCACATCTCTCAACGACGACGAAAACTCTAGTGGGATATTTGTCCTTATGTAATTTCAGAGCATATTGCATGCAAGATATTACATCGTGAATCTAATTTTTGGGTTATTAATCTCTAAAATCATGACCCCATGAGTCCCTCTGCACATCCCAAATTTGGTGTAAATTTATTCTTGGGTTGCATCTTTATCCTTAATGGTGTTGGCTGGGTCATTTCCCATTCTTGGAAAGCACGATACTCAATACATGGTATTTTTGTCCACTTGGTATGGTTGGTCAAGTCATAGATACCCTCCATGTAGTCGAATAAGAAAGAAGCACACAAAGGCTTGCACTATCGGGCTCCAGCTGAAGTGCAGGTAGTTTAATATAGTTAGGACACAAGATTGGAGAAGGGGATTTTCCCATTTCTAAATGAGTATCTTCTTCATCCCGTCAAGACACTGAACTATATGTGCATATTTATTGAACTACAATTTAGGAAACTAGGTTAGATTGCAGACATTCTTATCAGTACACCACATCATCAGACATTTTCCTAACTTAGGTCCTTTAATACTTACATTGGACGAAATTATAGGCTCTAGTACTGACTTCTCCTTAGTCGCTTTGACCTTCTGTCTTGCATGTGGCTTATTGAGGGAGGCTTTTTTGGTCTAGAACTATATCATGATTCTGACCTGGATTGTTAGCTCAGACAACTCTAGTGATGAATTACACTATTGAACTGGATTGAATGGTATCTTGCAACTTATTTCCTCAGCTTTGGACCTATTTTTCACTTGGATGGGAGAAAATGTTAATAAAGTAAATTTTGTATGTGATGTTAAATATATGCAAGGTGATATTCCCTTGATTTTACAAGCTGTCAATTAGTTATAATTTATTTTTATTGTTGACATGCCCCTGTATAAATATCATGCACAATGAGGCCATCTTTCCATAATTGTTTTCTTTTACTGCCATGTCACCATCGTCAGAATCATGGTAGAAAAACACTATTGAAGAATAGGTCCAAAGATGAGGAAATAAGTTCCAAGCTACCATTCAAGCAAGTTCAATAGTGTAAGTCATCACTAGAGTTGTATGAGCTAACAACCCAAGTCAGAAGCATTATATAGTTCTAGACCAGAAAGGCCTCCCTTAGTAAGCCACATGCAAGACAGAAGGTCAAATCCACTAAGGAGAAGTCAGTACTAGAGCGTATAATTTTGTCCAATGTAAGTATTAAAGGACCTAAGTTAGGAAAATTTCTGATGATGTGGTGTACTGATCACAATGTCCACAATCTGAACTAGTTTCCTAAATTCTAGTTTGATAAATATGCACAGATAGTTCAGTGTCTTGACATGACGAAAAAGATACTCATTTAGAAATGGGAAAATCCCCTTCTCCAGTATGGTGTCCTAACTCTAGTCAACTACCCACATTTCAGCTGGAGCCTGATAGTGCAAGAATTTGTGTGGTTATTTCTTATTCGGTTACATGGAGGGTATCTGTGACTTGACCTACCATACCAAGGGGAAAAGAATACCATGTATCAAGTATCATTCTTTCCAACAATGGGAAATGACCCAACCAACACCATTAAGGATAAAGATGCAACCCAGGAATAAATTTACACCAAATTTGGGATGTGTAGAGGGACTCGTGGGGTCGTGATTCCAGAGATTAATAACCCAAAAATCAGATCCATGTTGTAATATATTGCATGCAATATGCTATGGAAATTCCATAAGGGCGAATATCCCACTAGAGTTGTCGTCACCACTGAGAGATGTGCGATAGGGGTCCAGATGTCTTGGGCTTGATATCTACTAAATTTGTTTGTTGAGGTCAAATTGAAACACAATGGAAACAATATCCTACCCATTCTAACAAGATATCCATTTCGGGTAATAAATTAAAATCAATGCTCTTGCTTCCTGTCATAATTAAATGTTGCCTATTAGGATCTTCAATGGTTTATGATATGTGAAGATCTTAAATGCACAGTCTAATTTTAAATATGCTTTTTTGGGAGGGATATCTATTTTTCAGTTCAAGATCATAATTTTCTATCAATGTCCTTAGAACAAGTATGATTCTAAGTTTCATTCTATGTAATAGATCGCATGATGTCAAAGTTCCTATCTTTGTCACAAAGAAAACACTTTGTTAGAATTAAAAAAAAAAAACTTGGCCAAAACTTTATTTTCATAATGTGTCGAATACAAACCAAACTTGTCATTCAATGAACATAACCCGAAGTTGTAATCTGAGAAACAAACAAAACATTACAATGTGATTAAAATAGTAATGTTGCAATGTGATTAACATAGTAACATCCCAATGTGACGAACATAGTAACGTTGCAGTCTGTCAAACATAATAACATCGCAATGTGATGAACATTTCCTTATTGTCACGATGTGATGAACATATCCTAGCGTTTTAATGTATCTCTAAGTAGGAATGTAAATATGGATTGTACATGTACAAATATGAATCGACAAGTGGACTAGGTGAGCTTATGACCGTGCTTAAAGACCAATCAATGCAATCGAAAAAAATATATATGTTGGGATTTTTGTCTTTAAATTTAAAATATTTTTAAACTTTAAAATGTATATTTGAAGCCTTACTGACAGTTCAATTATAAAGTATCATGATATGAAGTGTTATGTTCTATCATTACTTTTATTATTTATTATTTTACTTTTACAAAATATAATCCAAACAATATTACATAAGTTTTAACATTTGTTTCTACATTAATTATTTTTTACATTTTATATTTTTCACATTGTAATTATGTATATCTTGTCTTGGAGAAGTGGAAAAAACAAGCACAACCATTTAACAAACTAGCACAACCATTTAACATTTATTTTTTAACTTTTTACTAATTTACACTTTTCAATAAATGATTGCACCATGTGATTGCTTGGAACTATCAAGTGTGAGTAATAAATAATTAAATATCCATTCATAACTTTTCACTAAGCCATGGAGAGAGTACTGAGGTGATTTTCATGAGATAACACTGCGGAAAAAAATGAATACAAGTGGTGAAATGATTTAGAGGTTGATAGTGGCCTAGATTATTCCAGGGCTCAAAATGGAGATTGTTTAAGGGTTTCAATACCTTTTATTGGGCTTTAAAAAAATAATTCTTTTACTTCTATAATGCGTGCAACTATGTACAAAGGTTTGGAGAGATCTTGGGCCACTTTGTTGGTGGGATTTTTACCAATGGGGTGAGTTGTGTTTTAGAACTTTTAGGAAAAAATTGAGAGGCAATTATATTGGGTATTTCTATATTTGCATTAGGTAAATCCATTCACATTCTCAATATTGAAAAATGCAACAAGGTAATTTGTATATTTGATTGTTTATTTTTCGGAATTATGATGTCTATGTTTAGTTTGGATGATGTAGGTGTGACAAGAGAATATTCGCGAAAATATGATATCAATGTTTAGCTATTGCGTGGAAAACCTTTTTAAATGGCACAGGGAATATATAAAATACTCATAGGGTGTGCATTTTGTTTCCTCGTTAATATGTTTCCTTTTCACATATGGACTCGAGATGATCTTCACAATTCAATTATATAGAACTTGGAAGGAATATTTGGTTCTCTCCAAGGTAATTTGTTGCCAGGTACAACAACAAAAAGATTGATGGTGATGAGTGTTCACCTTCTATAAATCAACACACAAAGATTATAGCCAATAATTGATTTTAACTCAGAAATTATACTGGTCAAGATAAATATGAAAATTATGCTAATAACCTACATTAGAGATATTTAACTAGAAAATAACAACAAACCCCACTGTGGGGAAAACCAACAAAGGAGGGGCTTTATTGGATTCAAATAAATAGGAAAATTATAGCAAAATAACCAGAATTTCTTACTGTAGAAATTAGCTCACATCCCAATAGTATGACCTAGCCAAGATGAGGTTGCATGACTGGGAAATGTATGAGATGTACAAAGTTCCTTTTCGGCCCTTCTTTGCTAAAAAAATGGCATGTATGGCCTCTGATTTTTTTCCCTCTTCTGCTAATGTGGTATGACCATATTTAACCCTCTTCCTTGCTGATGTAATGCCTCTGGTATGAAATACTTCGTTGTTCATGTGTTCTTGTTATACGACCTCTTCTTCCCTTAATATTTGGCCTAGCCAAAGCATCCTCCTTCATCTCTACCATTTCCCTCTTTATCAACCAACAATGCCTCAACCGAGCACCCTCCTTCAACTAACTTGCTCAACTCACAAATGAGGAATGTGTGTCCTCTTCAACCTCAGCCTCTCTCTTTATCCTTCAATCAACCACCTTACTGCCTTGATATATGTGCCCATCCATGCTTTCAATGTCTCAGATTGAGGTGCCCCTCCTTGGATGGAACCCATACTCCACTAAGGACATGCATACCACTAGGTAGGGTCCCACAAGGTACTAAAATAGCATGCCCCTCTTCCTGCCCCCCACAATCCACTCAAAATAGAAATATTTGTTGATTTCCTAAGTTATACGTAGTCTTAGATAAACAAGGTTCATCTGGATAATTAATGTGTGCATCAACATGCTTAGGACACTTAGGCCCATGCTAAGACACCTACCGAGCTACAAAAATAACAATCCATCTTAGAAAGGGAGGTATCTCCACCTATATATATCTATGACCCCCTCAAATCCGTTGTTTCTACTATAGTTTCTCCCTCTAAAACTACAAGACCCTCCTACTATCTTTGTTGCACTCTGATCTGATATCATGCTCTTCTCATCCAACAATATCAAGTCATACCAGCTGACAGTTTTGGATGAAGCCACTCATCCACTAGACTCAACCACTGACACTGATCTCTGATCCAAGATTCCCTTTGACCCAACTACAAGTTGTCCCAGTGCCCTATACATCATACCCTCCCTGATGCCAAGCCTCATTATTGCATACAAGGTCACTCCCTATGAATATATGAGTACATGTCCATCCTTGAACACGAAAATATAACGCATACCCTCCAGAGTTAATACTAAGAGAAAATTAACCTTCAACTCTGGTACAAACATCACCTCATCGACCTCCAGAGAACCACTTGAGTCTATATGGAATCTGACACATCCAAACCCCTTCATTGCATGCATGGTGCTATCCCCACGTCTCACATGCGAGTCTGAGTCTGTATTTGAAACATTAAGGAACATCAACCTCATTCCTATCATATGGAAAGATGATACATTGTCCACGAACCATGCCCCAATGTCCTCCAACTTTGAAACACTGCTACTCGAAAGAAAGGCGACCAAAGAAAATTCCTCCTCGAATTTCAACACAAACTCATCTATCTCAGTAGATGTTTTTATTGGTACTTGTGCCTCCTCCTCCTTCTTCTTCTTCTTGGCACACTCACTGGAATAGTGGCCAGTATTGTGTCCCTGGAGCCTCCTCCAATGATATTCTTTGAATGAAGAACCACATTCTCCTCCTCTTCATTATTTTGTTAGCTAGTCATTATTTGGTTGGCTAGCCTGAGTGGCATTAACTCTCAGCTCCTCCTGGGTGAAGTCATCCCATAACCTCTCACAATTCGGGAGTTTCTCCCGAGCTGCCACTCCATGGAAAAACACTTCCCACTGTTTTGTGAAGCCATTCAAGGTTGTCCTCACCAACTTATTCTTGTCCAGGGCCTCTCCAACACCTACTAGTTCATCTCTGATCTAAGTGAAATTTGTGAGGTAAGTAACCACTGACTCTCCCTAGGTCATCTTAGTGCTTCTCAACTTCTCTCTGAGAAACATATTTATGCTCTAGTTATCAAACTAGTACAACTTTACTAGGGCCTCTCACATATACTTAGTTGTCTTCTTACCAGACAGATGAGGAATGATGTGGTTCTTGACTCCATCTATAATTATCCTCCTTGTCATCACGTCCTTCTTGAGATGGGTTTCATGTTGTGCTGGATCCACTAGGAGTACAAATTTTCCTTCAGGGAAATACCACAATCCATTCTCCTCTAATATTAAACCTATTCAATCCCTCTAAGGATTGATGTTTGAGGCCCCTTATAGCCTATCTTCAAACCTCAAGTTTGCACTGACCATTTTCAACTGCTTTCACTCACCCCCTTTTTCTGGTCACACGTCCCACTTGTTGATTCACTTCCTCATCTGCACAACAAATTTGAATTGGCTCCTTCTTTACTTAAATGTTGAGCTCTAATACCATGTTGACTTTCTATAACTCAACACACAGAGATCATAACCAATAATTTATTTAAACTTAGAAATTGTACCTGTTAATATAAACTTGAAAATTATGCTAATAACCTACAATTGAGTTATTTAACTAGAAAATAAAAGCAAAAGCATACACAGAACCGAGCACATAAAATGGAAAAACACTAAAAGTACCCTAGAAACCCTAGTGTGGGGAAAACCAACAAAGGAGGGGCTTTATTGGCTTCAAAGAAAGAGGAAAATTACAACAGAAAACCTATAATTTCTTACGAAAAAAATTATCTCACATCTTAGCAATATGGCCCAGCCAAGATGAGTCTGTAAAACCCAACAATGTACGACTTGTATGACCTTCCTTTTCATCCCTCTTTTACTCAGAAAAATGGTCTGTATGGCCTATGATTTTTATCCCTCTTTTGTTGATGTGGTACAGTGAAATTTGGCCCTCTTCCTTATTGTTGTATGGCCTTAGATATGGCATGCTTCCTTTTTGTTGTGTGCTTGTTGTACAACCTCCTCTTCCTTGAATATTTGGCCTAGCCAAAGCATCCTCCTTCAACTCTACTCTTTCCCTCTTTCCCATCCAACAATGTGTCAACCTAGCACCCTCCTTTAGCTCACTTGCTCAACTCACAAATGAGGTTCATGTGTGTCCTTTTCACCCTCATCCCCTCTCTTTATCCTTCAATCATCCACCTTGTTTCCTTGAAATATGTGCCCAACCATACTTTCAATGGTTGAGATTGAGGAGCCCCTCCTTGGATTGAAATAGTGGTAGTAGTAATTATATTTATTGTTTGAATTGTAACATCTCCATTATTATGACAACAAGATTAAATTTTTTGTTTTTGTTTTGGGAGTTAAGAGGCAAGAAGGCGATGACAACAAAAGTTTAACCACACCACTGACGAAAAACACAAGCATGTAGTCCAGGCAACTATGAATCCACGCACTGGAACAAGATAAACTGGGAAACCATGCGTAGAACAAACAAGGAGGAATGACTACCCGCCTGATGCAAACAAGACATGCCTATAAGCTAAGGGACAACATCCCCCTCCCGACACAATGACCAAAGACAAACAATACTAGAACCTCAAGGTGCGCGACACAAACGCACGAAGGTGGTCCACCCATGCACCAAAGTACGTTACAATGCTCAACAACACGCACACAGACGCACTGACTCCGGTCAGGTTTTTGTTCGCCGCTATCTAATAGGACACACCGTGATCCCCTCATCAGGAATCATGCCATCCCCAGTGATAGACGCGTCGATAACCTTGGCGCCACACATCCTATCTGGACTGAGGACCCTAGATAAATCCGATGCGCTAGGAGCCGATTACCGATAAGAAAATCACACCCAACCGCCACAAAAGGTAGACGAGACCCCAGAGGATGACTACCAGGGAAAACACAAGCCAATACATGACTTTGTAAACCAACCAACCCTTTTAACGAGTCTAACCGATCAAATTTTTATCCTCTAAGTAGCGTTGAAAACAGATCTAGATTATTATCACTTACGACCCAAAGGAAAATTCTAAATTAATTCCAAACGACAACCTTATCTAGCAATCGACTTCATATGACAACATTTTCCATAACAATGCAGAAAGATAAAATGGAATACTATTGACACAATACCTTACAACATGCGGTCTATCTACTCTAAATGCTCTTCTATTACTCTTAGCTTTAGTAACACTTTCCATTTACATATCAATGAAATTTTTGCTTTTGCAAACGAAACCTTTTGTGCATGCAACCAAAATTTTCTAAAGTTTAGAACCTTCTCCTAAGGACAGGCTACTGGTATGCAACCATTTTATCTATTGAACTCTATGATCCTTCTTCTTACATAAATAGGTAAAGGTGTGTGGAAAAATTTTAAGCTTTCTACTTAGCAAGAGCTCAAAGTACCGTTACCAACATTACTTAGCTCTTCATAAATCCAAGGAGAATTGTCAACGGATGGAAATAAACATTGCGTCAGGTTGTAAGGACTTCGATTAGAAGCACCTAATTAGACTTGTTCCTCGAATTTAGTTCTCCCATTTATTTTAATAAAAGTCAAATATCAATTTTCCTTGGCTATAAATTACAACTATAAAATCTGTACTCGTCATTGTGATGTTGTTATTTCCAATGCTACGAGTTGGTGTGGTAGAGGAACGATTCTTAGAGTTGACAATCACTTCAAACACGTGAAGGGTGCACGGTTTAAGAGAAAAAGAAAAGGGCCGCAAACAAAAGAGCCAATACGTGTATGGCTATTAAAGAATTTATGTACATTCCTAGGCCCAATGACAACAACCTTTAATACGCTGACCGAGAACCTGTCGTTGACATTTCACCATATACAACCAACAATAGAATTGATGCTAAAAAGGGAGAACACTGTCCAAGACATTAATGCCAACATTATTTCCATCTTTTAATACAGTCCTAAGAATTTAACTCAGATGCAGAGGAAACAATCAGGTGAATGCAGAGTTATTCGTTGTCTGACAAAAGTAAAACGCAGGGTTAACAATGAACCTCCACCCTTCACGCGAAGAAAAAAACACTCCCCTAATTGGTGATATGATCTGGGCACCTTGGATGCAGCCGAATTGGCTGGGTAAACCACCGGAATTGCACAGCTATGAAATCGTAATTCCCAACGTTGTTGTCTGTAGCATTTAGTAATTGAATATAAAAAACAAAATTGTTATTTTTTTATTTTTTTTTGGTCTTTAAAAGGACTTTCCATTGGTTAACTCCATGGTGTTTGTGGAAGGGACGGTTTACACGGAGTACCCAAGAGCAACCCGATTTGCCAAAGAAAAAAAAAATGATACGGATTGTATACAACTCCAATTCATAACACACTAAAAACATAAAGCATGTGAGTGAAGTCAACAACTACCTTCTGTAATAGCTGCGTGCAATTCTTGAACAAGAACATTAGTGTAATAATCAGTGCAATTCCTGGGAGGTAAGAAATGATATTTTTTTTTAAGGGCTGTCAACATCATTCGATTCTAATGGATGTCTTAGGTTAACACTCAGTGCCTAACCTCCACGCCTAAACATTTTCATACACTTAACATTGATGCAGAGATTTATCATATTGAAATAGTGAGTAACACGGAAACATCGTACTGTACACAGCGGAAGGATATTTCTTCGTTGTCATTATTTAAATAAGGAGAATCACCATACAATACATCCCAGGAATTATAGAAATGAAATAAATATCTATGAGAGGCAATGAATAGACAACCACAAGAAGGTTTCGTTATTCATCAAGTTATCTTTCGTTGATCACTAAATTATCCATCTGTGACCAACAATCTACATGAACAATAGCTCATTTGTGACCAACAATTGACACAAACAATAACTCATTGAAATCACTCTGAGTTTTAATGTTTTTCCTTTAAAGGGCTCTACAAGGTCATCCATGAAAACTCTTTGAAATCACATTGGTTTGTTATGTTTTCTTTTAGGGGTTCCAAATGCCCATCCATGAGCAAGCCATTCAGTCTCTATAACAGATTTCATATCAAACAAACCGTTTGTTGTTGAGATTTCATATCCATATGAAATTTCTCTTCATTAGGTAAATTAATTTAGAAGCAACAACCGTAAATTTGGTTACAAGCAACAAACTTTAACTTACAAGCAACAACAGTAAATTAGTTTACAAGCAAGAAGCTTGTCACAAAAGTTTTATTTGGAGGATAACAATCTTCACTTTAACGATTCAAAGTAGACTAAAGTAATGAAAATCGCTGAAGTAATACTTTTTCATCCATTATCTAATTAAAATAGCAGAGGTAATATATATATTTTTACATCTGTTACATAATTTCCATCGCAGAGGTAAGATTTACATCCATTACATGATGACAATCCCAGAAGTAAATAAAACAAGTAAATCCAACAAGAAACAAAACACAGATTGAAGTTAAATATTTTTACATCTCGGGATCCCAATATAAAGATGTTGACAACGGTAAGAGAACGCCAGGGCCATAAGGATAACTCATCGAAAGGATCGCAGGGATTCTATCAGTCAAGGCACCGAAAAATAAACAACAGGGCAGCAAGATGATCCATACGCAGAGGTCATACTGGAAGGTGCAGTTCAAATAATCAGGCAAGGACAACAACAGAGGTAGATAGCTGATAGGTCCATCCTTTGCTTCATCATCCTCGCACAGAAAAGAAGGGCGTTGAGATCCATAGGTATTTTAGCGCTAAGGCGACGACCGTAGATTAGGCTCATGGCTGACTGCTCAAGTGAGGACTAGTGATCCAGGGACGAAAGCTACGCAACGACGAAGGACACAATCAATCACAGCTAGGTGGTCAAGGCATGCTGGAAAACGAAGGCCAAGGGAGTTAACAATTGTCGAGCTAGGCTAAGATAAGTTTAGTCATCAATCTAACATTCAATCTACTTACCTAATCAACATGCAGATCCAAGCATAAAACCTACAACATCTATTATACAAAATGAAAAGAGAGTACCGTTGCCTTATTGTCTACTCGGAATGGCGTCCACGCCCTCCATGCAACTACCGCTCACCGACCGTCAAGACTTCACTGGTACCTCCCAGCCAATGCTAGGGGTACTCTTCTTCCCCCTTAGCTCCCTGAGCCACAAAGGGGCCACACATTCACTAACCAGATATTTCGACTAGTTCCCAGCTCGGCTCGCAAGGCCGAGCTACCACTCCTCACCGAGCTGGGTATCCCAACTCCCACAAGTAAAATCAGTCAAGCAGATATTTCTGTAGCGTAAAGTTACGCAAACATGAGATGGTCCTTCATCCTTATCATTCCTTCATTATATAGAGTTTCAAACTTCCTTTCTTTCCTAAAATCTCATTTAATTAAAGTTTTAAAAATGAATTCCTAAAAATTCTTCTCCATACAAGTGTCACCTATCCCCTACATTCCTCCATTAATTAATTAATTTAATTAATTAATTATCTTATTTCCCTCACCCACCTAGAGTTACTCCTAGAATCACTCCTAGGTGTCCCCAAATTCCCGTACAGGTTTTAAAGGTTTTCCCTATTATTAAATTGCTAATTATGTTTAAATTAGAAAGCTCTTAAATGGTAGATTCTTCACTAAGTTGACTTTCTGCTTTTTTCCCTTAAGTTCCCCTCTTTCCCTTTTTATGTTTACCTCTTTTCCTAGTTTCCCAATATTTTAGATTTTTCCCTCTTTCCCCTTTTTACTTAGAACTCAAAAAGGCACGCGTGGAAATTAACCCCTTTTTCCTTTTTCTTATTTAATTAGTATATTTTAAATTATCAAAGTAATAAAACAATTAAATCCCCTTTTTTGAGTTTTAATTCAACACATTTTTTTTTTGGAACAATTAATTTCTTACTCCCTTCATGTTACAAGATTTTACGAAGGTCATATTTATTATTCATGTGGTTATTATTATTATTATTATT
>JZKD02S0686480.1:776391-788606 GCA_000966675.3 Picea glauca
AACATATCGTGACCATCGTATTTCCTAACTACAAATGCATACTAATGCATACTAAAGAAACACACTTTTACCTAATGACATATTAGACCAAGTAGATCTTAACTAACTCCTAAGTTTCTAAATATCCTAACAACATATACATCCTGTAATACAAGATCCACGACATCTACACATGTGGCGCCAAATGTGTGTCATGATAACAAACTACGACATTTGTGAGATGCCAAAAGAGTCGCACCCAATATCTGGGCACACCAATTACTTGTTGTTGCATGGCCTCTAGAAAATCTTCTACCTGAACCATACAAATCTTATGTGTCAAATGAGACAGGTTTCCCTGCACGTTTTGAAGGATTTTCTCTTCTTCTTGTCCCATCGCCTCATCTCCCCAGTGCCTCTGAGGATGTCGTGGAAGCCCGCCAAACCATCATGGACCTACATCTGCATAACACAAGTGTCTAGTTAGTACTGAAGCTTCATCCAAAAATATTTTTGTTTTACTATACAAAAATACAAAAAAATGAAATATTTAAAAACATTTCACATACCTATGTCCCCGTAAGAGGTCCATGGTGGAAGTGGCATGTCAGGGTCCCATCTAATGTCAATACCTACATAGGGGTAGTCATCCAGAGAAATGACTTGTCGCCTCCACCAGTAGAATAAATCATTGTTGTAGGGTGTGGGAACCCTACCTCCCCCCTATCATCTCATTACCTTGGTCCACCATGCCATGGTTGGATCGTGAGGTCCTCTCGTAATGATCTCGACTCTAGGTCCCAAACCTAGAACCCACTCAAAGAAAAACCTACATAAGATAGAGGCAAACCTGGAGTTCCTCTTGTCACCATGTTTTCACTGTTTCAACTGGCTCTTCATATTAGCCAGTAGTGAGATACACCAATCATATATAGTGGGTCTCAATAACTCTACAAAATAGAACATGAGCGACCTCGATGCATGGTGTAATGAATCCGATTCTGTGATCCTAGTCAAAACGAGGACAACAATCCTGAGGCTAAGATTGTTTATCGCTTGGATGGGGAGTTGAATCCCAACCTTCTTGGTCCCTACGACACAGTGAGCGTCTATGTACTCCTCTATATTCATAGTGCTCCCAGCTCCCCATGCTTTGAGTTTAACCACGTCACCCCGACGTGATAACCCAGTCAAAAAGTATATATCCTCGACTTCAATCCTCAATGGTTTCCCATCGAGGTTGAAGCTCTCACTGTCAGGATCCCAATAATACACAAGAAACTCAAACAACCTCACCTGGGCCCTCATCCCTTTGAGTTCCCAAAATTTATACAAGCCGCATCTTTTCAAGGCTATTTGGCCCCCCAAATCTCTTTCCACAACAACATCTACCTCCTTATGTTCCCTTTCCCTCCATTCTGTCAGCATCCTTCCAGATAAAAATCAATTTTTGAGTTAGCAACCATAGAAAACCTTGTTTACGAACTTGTACGTGGGCTGTAACATTCAGATTCGCGTAGAGGGATGAGTACACATGTCTTGTATTTTACACAATCGCTTATAACCTCACGTATATGCAACTCGATGAATGGTAGCCCGCGTACACCGAAATACTTAATTTTTTCCCTAATTTACTTAAATTTTGAAACCTAATTTAAAAATATAATCCACTATAAAGGAAGAGGAGGGGAAGATGAATTGCTTGGTCCAGACAGTCTCTGATTTCATCACCCTACGCTCCCGCAATCACAAGTTGAAGATCGAAGGTAATTTGGTCCAATTTTCACTATTTGAGTAAAAAGTCAAAATGACATAGTAAATTTTGGTTTTGTTACTATTTATATCAGTTTTTACCCACTTTCTATAGTTTAAAGACTTTTTTTCCTAATGGAATAATAAATCAGTGGATTGAGTTAGTTTTTGTAGTTTTCACCAGAGACTTAAACGTTATGTTGACCATTCGTAACCATGGGCAGGTATTTTCACTATCCAACATATAGGATAGGTATCCATTCCACCATGAACTTTTGCATTTTGCTATAACTGTCACTCATATGCCTTAGGTACAAACCCATTTGGTTCGACACAGATCCTTCCATCTTCTATAAGATGTGTCATTATCAAGTGGTAGATACTTACCTAACATGGGTACCCTAGTTAGATCGTCTGCCCCATTTGGCGCCCATGAATATATTTTTTCCATAGGACCGGGAGTCCCTTATATATAATACATCACTTTATGATGAGCCTCATTTCCCACTCATAAACATGCTTCCCTATACCTAGAGGAATCCCAACCAAGTTTAATTTAATCTCTTTTCCAACTCGTCTTCAAAAAGATAAAATATTTTCGAGTGAACTTGTCTCTTTCACACTCGTAAATTAGATTCGAAAGGATGTCTATTTGGTACAATTTTATCTCTTTTTCACACCAAGTAGAGTAGGATTATGAAAAATGACATTTTTTGGCGTTAAGTTGTGATTGCATATCATGCCCTTGCTTGAAGTATTTATCCTATAGTCGATTATCGCTTTGCGTTATAAACTGATTTCCTCAATAGTTTGCATCCTCAACCAAGTAGAGCCTCATTTATATTCTTTGCAATTTGACACCCTATACCTAAGAGGGAACATTCCCCCCAGTTTCCATCTCCTGCATGCACCTCCTTGCATTGAGCATAGGTATGTTCCACCACTGGAACGATTTTTTCTTACTTGCGACACTCATTTCCTCCTCTATATGATAGAGTTCATTTGATTATGAAAAAAAAAAAAAGATGGACAGGAAGGGAGCATTATCTTATATTGGCAGCAGTTGTGTCGCCTTTGAACATAGAACAAAGTTATTGGGTCCATTTTTCATCATAATTTTGGGTTTAGCATGGCCTTAGGAAGTTGAGCTCGTTATAGAGAGTTTTTTCCACTGACTAGTTACTCTTCCAGTCCCTATGGACAATTTCATTGATGCCTCCTACATCTCATGGTTTCATCACTAAGTCTATGTTTTCAGAGTCTTCCATATGTCTCATGCCCTTGTTCAAAGGAAGTCTCTCAAGCTGTGTTGGCCATTTCTTAGAACTCTTGAATTTTCATGTTATCCATACCCTCAGTCTGTCTCAGAATCAGATGATGTTGTAGTCCTATCATGCACCCTGGTCTTACTTTCATCATTGGTAGGTAACCTTGAACCTAGAAGTTGACATTTCATCATTGGTCGTTGACTAGGTGGTTTCCTGTGTGTTCGATGGAAATACATCTATTCACACATTGGGATTCATGGAGTGTCTTGGATTCCATTAGCCTTATTGGTGGATTCCTCACCATTGTCAATAATTTTCCTCATTGGCTATTATACAGAGGGTCTTTTTTGTGTACCTCTTGCACTCAGCATAGAGAAAAGATGCACATGGTCGTTGTTTCATGAACATGTTCTTTATCTGATTTCCTCCAAATCATGAAGCTCCTTCTTTGTACCTCTTTTTGAATGATGAGAGATGCCTTAATGGTATCCTTTCAGCGGGTCTCCTTCCATCGAATTCAACTCATCTATTCAGGAAATGAGACCTAGAGTCCTATGAGTACCTTGAGGCTTGCAGTCATTAGTGTCATGTTCTCTTGCCATCAATAGTTGGGAATACATCAATGTCTCCTAATCGATGGATTCCTCAAGTGTTTGACCCTGACTCCTTTATTCAGACTTGTAAGAATGTACTCGGTTCCTTAATACCTAATTTCATTATCGATAGTCTATCTTGTGTTTGCTAACAATATACCTCAATGATCAGTAATCAAACGATGTCTCATTGTGTTCTACCTCAACTCCTTTATTCACATGATATAGACTTGCACCTTTGGCAGATTGTGTAGAATACTTGAAGACATCAGTATGCGGCCACATCTTTCCTGAGATGTTGATTCCTTTTCATTGGACTAGTACCTATATGACTTCAGTGATCATGGGAGATCAGATTGTACACCATGGTATATAGATATCTTCAAATTGATTTTGAGACTGTTTCTACTGGGCCTTGTTCATGACTATGACGTCCTTTGGCATGTAACCGCACTTGTGTTTTCCTATTCATGGACATAGACAATTTTTTGGTATCATTTCACATGGATCTGCAGTGTAATTCAAATTGGCAGCCATGTATGCAAATTCAGTGCAGAATGTAATGAGAAACTAGTTCTTCCAGTTGGTTCCCCATCACTCCATTTATGGGTTTCTATAATGTATTTTGGCCATCACATATACTCCAAACACCTCACACATTGCGGGGCATCTGTTATAGAAATATTTTCCTCACCCCAAGCAATCTTGCACACAAGGCTTTTTTCCATTTCCCTATGCAGACTTGAAGTCCCTTTTTGCAAATTCGAGAGCTAAAAACATGATTTTTCCACATATATGTGCCCTTCCTATATTACAGCATGTGTATATGCAGGTTGAACCACTACAACCCATGTACATCAGGATTTGTTCCCAAAAATGAAAAATGGTGTCGGTTTTCCATGTCACGACAGGAGATCAATGATCGTTGGCATTCCATATGTTGGAAACATTCCAACTTAGTCCTTCAATTCCATTTTAAGGCTATAAATGGGCCAATTCCGAGCTATGGAAAGGAGGAGAGAGATTTCAACTTTGAGAGAAAAGTTACTCTCGAGAAATTATTCACTTCATATTGAGTCTGCATCCCTTTGTCATTTAAGTCTGAACACAGTGTTTATCCCTCAAGATCTTTCCTTATTGATTGAGAAATTAATTGTCTCTCTTTTATGAGCTTGCATTTGGTGTAGGATTGAAGTGGTGGAGGACCAGCTAGAAGGAACTTAGTTTCTCGGTTCTGAACCGTGCCGACACAAAAGTCTGTAAATTTTTCACTTCTGTTGATCATATATTAATCAAAATACTATTTTCCCGTCCAATTGATATCTTGCAAATATTTGAATTATTATTCCATGGGCGTATTTCTTATGTATATTAATGGATTATGCTATTGAATGTGCTAAAATAATATATTATCACCATATGCTTTCTTTTCTTTGTTTTGGAGGACTAGTTGCAGGTATATTGCTTTGGGTCAAGTGCTCAATGGTGGACTTCATCGAACGTCTGGACGAGGTAGGATTTTTATCTTGTCTTGCTAGCATATTTGTTTATATAGCATAATTGAGAATAGAGTTGATTGTTGCAGTAATTTCCATCAGTTGTGGTTTTCCCTAGCCATAGAGATATTTTCCTCGTAACAGTAACTTTTTTGTTAGTATTTTCACAGGATTCCATGTGTAGAGTAACCTAGGACACAACTACATTGTTTGCTAAATTTTTCATAGAATGTTCTGTGACAAATTTTAGAAGCATTTCTCATTGATGCTTACACACAGAGGTATATATACAGAGTGTTAGTTCGGAGAATAGTTATCTATGATAGAGCGTGATTCAATGTTGCAGAAAAAGGAAAATTTGATTGTTTGTTCATGTTGATTTGAGGCCAGAAAAGAGGTAGGATATTGATCGCGACAAAGTGTTGAAAACTCTGTGGTTGTGGGTTGATTTTGGTGATATTGTTCCATCATTTTGGGTATGAGAGTTGTGTTGTATCTAAGTAATCATGCCACCCAAGCGAGGATGCACACATAGAAATGTGGTAACTAATAAATTACGCTACAAGCTGAGGCACATCTAGGAAAGGATGGAGGCCATGGAGACAATGCAGAGGAGAGAACCTAACACAGGAGATGTTAATGAAAGTGAAGATACAATCTTTGACAAGGAAACAAAAGGGGTTGTAGGAGGAGAAATAACATAGGAACAACTTGTAAGAATGGTCACAAGAGTTAGATCCAGGCCTAAGGTGGAAGTTCCCATGTACAAAGGTAATTTAAATGTTTATGAATTACTTGACTTGATAAATGCCATGGATAGTATTTTTATTATGGAGAGGTAGTAGAGGAGAAGAAGGTTAAGCATGCAGTGACTGGGCTAAAAGGACATGCAACTCTATGGTGGGATGAGTTGTAGGTAGAGAAAAGGAGAAAAGGAAAAGATAATATCAAGAGTTGGGACATAATGGTGGCCAAATTTAAAGGTAAGCTCATGTCTAAGGATGATCAATTGAAATTTTTTAGACAATTGCAAAACCTTAGACATAAAACTATGACAATAAAATAATACACACAGGAACTATATAGGTTGAACATTAGATCTAGTCACATTGAAGAAGATGTTGAGAAGGTTACTAGATAAATAAATGGTTTGAGGTATGAAATTCAATATGAAATTATCCTTTTTCCCTTGAGAACTATTGAATATGTATACCAGGTAGCTTTGAAGGAAGAAGAGAAGTTGGTCAGAAAGTAGAGCTAGGGAAACAAAGGAAGGAGACCAACTAGAGGCAAAGGACATTCCAATAAAGGAAGATTTCAACCTTCAAAAGAAGAGGCGGGAAGTTCAAGCAGTCAGTCACCAAGATGAAGAGAATTAAGAGGCATATGATTTTTATTGAGAGTATGAGGAAGAGGAAAAGAAATGAGATGTCATACATGTGGTAAAATAGGAAACATGTCATGGGACTATCCAGAGAACAAGGCAACAAATAAGAGGAATGCACATGTTGCAGAAGTAAATGAAGAAGACGTGAATTTAGTCACACAAGAAGAAGTTCCTGAGGTAGGGGAATATTTTTTTATGAAATAAGTTCTGATCAAATCAGAGAAGGAATTTAAAGAACCAGCTTGGAGGAAAACTCTATTTAGGATAGTGTTGGATCATGTTGTCATTGATGTCAAAGGAACAATGTCTTGTCATAGTACATTGATGTAGTGATTGATGGATCATGTATTTTCATTGTTGTCAATGGATTAATGTCAAGTGCAGTCATAGTTATATGATGTCATGCATAGATGATGTCATACATAGATGAAGATGGACCATTGTATTGTCATTGATATATGATGCATAGATAGATTGGATCAATGTGTTTTCATTTATATATGATGCATGGATGGATTGATGCATTAATGTATTGATCATTGGACCATGTGGTCATGCATGGAATTAATGAAAAAGGGATAATGTCATAGTGATCTGTTGTCATGGGTTATTCCAGTTGGATTGATGTAAAGATGACTCATTATTGTCTTGACATGGTTTATAGGAGGTACAAGTGGATTAACTTCAAAGTGGTCCCCTTATGGTGAAATCCCTCACGGGAAGAAGCTTTGTAGTTGAGTCATCCTAGAAGTATGGTTAGAGAACCCAAGTTTAATTGTGGAATAATGAAATAAAGATCAATGAATTTGTCAGTGAAACTATCCTAGATGGATATTTATTGTCATGCCATTTCCGATGGTATGTGGAATGTCACATAACTCCTCACAGTTAGAGAGTTATGGACTTGTGAAGTTGGAGGACCCTCATGTGTTGTCTAGAAGCCCCAAAAGGTCAAGGTAGTCAAAGTATTTGCAAAGAAGAAATTATTTTGAAGTGATGAGTGTACTATAAGTCAAAGAGGATTATTTAAATAATAAAGTTAATGGAGAACTTACAAATTATGGAAAATGGTTATAAGTGGGTTAACCCTAAAATAAGGAAAGTGGGTTAAGTGGATAAGTGGCTATGTGGACAAAGTTGGTTATATGCACAAAGGTGGCTATGTGGACAAAGTGATTTAAGTGGACAAGTGGTTATGTGGACAAAGTGAATATGTGGACAAAGTGGATAAGTGGATGGTTCTAAAGGAAACTACTTGGACAGTATAAACAAGAGAGCAAGGGTCTCTTGTCTAAGAATATTTCTTGAGCACATTGAGGATCCATTATGGGTGAAAGATTTATTGCAGGTACTCATGGATGCATCAAAGTTTCTGTAAGTCTAAGATATTGACAATGAAAGTTTTGGAAGTTAAAAAACCCTAGTTTCTAAAGGATTACACGGGCTGTAGTGAGCCAGAGCGTCTACATATGTGGACTATAGTGAGTCAGATCATGTACACATGCGAGATGAGGTATATTATAGCACGTACAGTTGGAAAGAGTCATGGA
Source organism: Picea glauca (assembly GCA_000966675.3). Lineage (NCBI taxonomy): Eukaryota > Viridiplantae > Streptophyta > Pinopsida > Pinales > Pinaceae > Picea > Picea glauca. The sequence continues at coordinate 784,417 of JZKD02S0686480.1, forward strand.
GACTTGAGTGAGAGTTGGTGCAGGGTACCTCAAGTCTGAAGAAAATTCCAAATCGACATTCTATGGGCTCAAATCTGTCATAGAAGCTTTTGGTATGGTTACATAGTTGTCTTGATGGATACCATTGCTTCGTGTATGGTGAATACTTAAGGCATTATTGGTATGGATGTTGTGATATGGTTTATGTTGGTTGATTTACTAAGTGATAAACACTCTTATGTTTTAGTACTGATATGATTGCCATAGTATACTGGTTACTTATACATGACTAAGTAACATTTGTATTCTATGGTTGAGGAACATGAGTAAGTTTTTGGGCAGCATAGATGTGTTGCGATTGGTTATGGTACATATTGGACAGTGAAAGGGAGAAGTGGATGTGACATAGGATGCATAAGATCTGAGTTTTCATGGAGAGATAAAACCCTAGTTCTTTAGGAGGCATACGCAGGCTGCAATACAGATAGGCTGCGTACATACGCGGGCTGCACTATTGGTAGGGTGCGTACATACATGTGTTGCACTACTAATAGGTAGTGTAATTGTTGATAGATTGGTATTTTTTGAGGATTGGATCCTCTTCTCAGTTGGTGCTGAGTTTTGTAAGTTGAATCTTTCATTGGGACATAGTGCTCTTGTGGAGTTGATACTCTATTCAGTTGTTGCTGATAAAACCCCAAGGATTGTAGTCCATAATAAAAAGAAAAAATGTACATACATCTTATGCTATTTGTGTTCTTTGTTGTGATGGATTATTTATGATCTCTTTTGTTGATATATGTTTACATACAACTCGTTATAAATTGATAGTAATAAGTGGTGAGTAAATTGTGATTGTTGACTAAGGATTTTTTGTGAAAAGAAGTGAAAAAGATCCCTGCACTGATTCACCCACCACTTCTCAGTGTGTCCAAAAATTGGTTTCAAAGAAGGCCTTCACTATAAGCCTTAAAAATCTTGGAGGAGATCCATGGACACACAAATGGATGATGAAGTTCCAATCCTTGATGAGAAAAATTATTCAGCATGGAGTATAGAAATGAAAGGGTATTTGAAAGAAAAAGGAGGAGGTGTTTGGAAAGCAACTATTGGTGGATCAGTTCCCTTGAATAATAAGTCAAAGTTTGCAGCTCAAAAGGAAGAAAAGAAGAATGATGCATTGGCTCTCAAGACCATTTTCAATGGACTCTCAAGTTTTTTCAAAGAAAGCATGGGACAATGCACTTCTGCCAAGGATCTATGGCTAAATCTAGAGAATACATAGCAAGACAAAAAGGAAGACACTAAAGACAATTCCATCAAGAACAATAAAGGTAAAGAATTTCTTGATTGAAATAATTCTAAGTGTGATAATGTTGAATGTTTCTCTACAAGTGAAGAAGAAAACATAGAATACGTTTGTGTAGAATCAGATGACAGTTATCCTATAGTTGAGGAGGAAGATTTGTTGGAACTTAAAGTTAAGTTTTATCTGAGTTAGAAGATGTTAGCAATGAAATAGGAAATTACTCAATTTCTTTTGTGTATCTTGAAAAATACATCAATGAATACCTAGAAAAGTACTCAAGATATACCATGGCATTAAAGAAAAAATTCAAAGAACAAGAAGAAAGTAAAAATACTGAATTAGAAGAAAAATAAGAAGATATCAAAATACTAAATAATGAAATAGAAGAAAATAAGAAGGTAGATGATGGGATTAGCAAAAGTCTTGAAGTTAATGTAAATCTCAAGAACCAAATTGAAGAAGCCAAAAGGGTAGAGGAACTATTAAAGAATCAAGTAAATGAAAAGGAAGAGTCATGCCATAAGTTGGAAGTTGAAGTTGTTGATCTTAGAAACAAATTAGAGAAGTTAAACAAATTCTTGAATAGCTCAACAAAATTGAATGAAATCTTGGATAGTAAAATATCACCAAATGATAAATCAGGTCTTGGATACAACAAAGAAGCTACACATTTTGAAGAAAGCACCTCAAAGAAGCATGAGGTAAGTCCCTCATTCTAAAAATATGGAAATAATGTTGCAAGTCAACCCTCTACACAAACAAAGGAAAATTTCAAAAGAAAAAAGAAAGGAAGGCATCAAGAAGTCATATTTACACCTCAAAGAAAATTTAAAAGAGAGACACCTTCAATATGGGCACTAAAGAAAAAGTATGAAATTTTTTTTTGTGGTCACTGTTATTCATGTAATGAATATGGTCACAAAGCTTTGGACTGCAGAAATAATGAAAGGAAATATAATGGAAGATTTCATAACACCCTAAGGTGTTGGAGATGTAATCAAGTGGGACAAATTGTTTCTCATTGTCACACCATGAGATGCTAGAACTGTAGTGTATTTGGCCACAAATCGTAGGATTGTTGGAACGCAAGAAGACAACCCATGAGGAGTGTTTCATATAGTATGAATAGAAGAAAAGATGAGGCTAGAAAGGAAGACAATGTTGGAAATATGGAAGCTCAGAGGTCAATTTTTGAGAAGCTGGGACACCGTCAGAAGTGGGTGAAGAAGATTGAACAATCAGAACAGAATGGAATCCCTAAAGGAATCTCAAGCTTGAATTCTTCTGAAGAATATGTGGGTTACATTAATAATAGTCACATGCATACGCTAGTTGACCTATAAATAGGTCACGTACATACGTGATTTGTCTGTATAGCAGGCCACATACATGTGGTAAAAGCCTTGGGAAGTAGGCTATACAAATGACTTGCATCTTGTTGTGATGGTATAACTCTGTTATTGCAGGATCTGACATGGTTTGTTGCAGGTTTTCATGATTATATGTTGGCATGTGTATCTGATGTATGTATGGTGATGTCATATGGTTGAGTGTTGAAAGTCTATATTGGATGCATGGTACTAACCCTAGAGTGTGGATTGAGGCATTTTCTATTTGAGGAACAATGCTAGTTATGACAGTGAAGATGTGGCACTTGGTTCATGGTAGAGGCATATCATGAGTGATATGACACTTTTTTGAGGAACATGGTTGGCATGTTGGTAGAGGCATATGGTTGGTACATAGTTGGCACATGTTCCCGGCATATGGTTGATACAATTTGATATCTTATAATATATTGTATGGTATTGATGTACATGGTTGATGTACTTGGGTGTTGTGCATGGTTGTCACACAATATGACATAGGATGTATATGGTTGATGTTTTGTTCATGATTCTCCATTCATTGTTGAAATATATTTTTCTTCATGATGTATGGTATGGCATGGGTTTGATGCATTGACAAGTCTGAGTATCATCATAGGAAGAGAATATCATTCTTGAGTAGTTGATCTATGTTCTGGTTGAGCATTAGCATTTGTAGCATAAGCATATTGAATTGGTAGCATATTGTCCATATTGTAGAAAACATAGGGGGAGACATATCCACAGGTGGAGTCATTATTCTTCCCATGATTTAAAGAGGAGATATTTATCAAATGAAAAGGTAAATACTTGGATAAATAGCACAAAGGCATGGTTCCACGAGGAGCGATGATCACAGGGGGAGCATGAGCGATATGTTTTCAGCATTACATCAGAGTGATATCCATTGCTAAAAAAGGGAGAGATTATTCAAAGGGAGATCAAAGGAATCTAGACAAGGGGAGAAACCCCAAGGAGATTTTAGGAAGGGGGAGAATCCCCAAGGAGAGTTTAGGAAGGGGGAGCAGCCCCAAGGAGAGAACTACCCTTTCCCATTGATGTCAAATGGGGAGAGATAGTCACATTGATGTGATTGAGATTACTATTGATGAAGAGAAATTCCATGTCTACATGTTTCCATGAATGATTGGTGTTGAAATCAATGTTGGTATTACCATCAATGCCAAAGGGGGAGAAGTGAATGTGACAGAGGATGCAGAAGATTTGATTTTTCATGAGAGAGAAAACCCTATTTCTTCAGGAGGCATACGCAGGGTGCAGTACATATAAGTCGCGTACATACACAGGCTGTAGTATTGGTAGGGCATGTACATACATGTGCTACACTACTAACAGGTCATGTACCTATTGACAGATTGATATCTATTGAGGATTGAATCCTCTTCTCAGTTGGTGCTGAGTTGTGTAAGGTGAGTCTTGCATTGGGAGTTGGTGCTCTTGTGGAGTTGATACTCTATTCATTTTTTGTTGATAAAACCCCAAGGATTGTAGTCCATAATAAAAAGAAAAATTTC
>JZKD02S0686480.1:801165-846747 GCA_000966675.3 Picea glauca
CCAGAAGTTCAGGACCCGAAAAACTGCTAAAAATAGTAAATTGCCAAAAATGTCAGAAAACTGTTTTGAGCCAGTTGGAAAGGTGGGTGGCCACCGATATCCATCTGGATCAATGTTGCTTTTACACTCCCAACTATTGTCCTTCCTTCTTTTTCATGTCTACTTTATTTTACAGACCTCATTGTTTTCCTTCCTAATTTTTTGTGTGCCCTCATTCTTCGTTATTTGAAATACCGCTCCAACAGGACCCCAACACTCACATGTGACTCGTCTCGAGCCACTCAAGCCTATTGCATCATGCCCCTGCATGATTCCATGAAATTTTGAAGTGTTGTTTTTTTATGTTCCGACCTCTTTCTTGACTTTTGCTTCCTATTCCAAAATATCCTCTACAACCTACGCAGTCAAGGTCATGCATTTCTCTTCAATATTGTGTGTTTCTTGATTTACTATACTTTGCACGACTGCCAATTCTCCTATTACCCTTAGTGCTTCGTCCTGCAGTGGTACTAGTTGTTGTTGGAGAATCTTATGCTAGTCTCTTATATGTTCTATTTCAATGTATGACTTCCTACTTGCCAACATGACCTTCATGCACTTTGCTGGTGGAAATGTACTTATGTTCTCCAAATCCTTTTGCGCCTTTTCCTGTGTATCCCTTAATCTTGCTTCCACATCCTTCATTTATGTATCCTCCATCAGGTTTTTCCAAATCTTCGTGCTTTCCTCACATAGCTTCCCACACTCCTCCTCCATAGTCTTAATAGTCACTACTAAATTCATAACGTTTATTTCTCTTTGTGCAATTTCCTCTGGCAGTGTGCATAGTGTGGCATATGGTTCCAAGTATTCTATCCTAGTGTGGAATCCTTTAATGACTTCCCTAAATCTCATGGATGATTTTAGGGGCTAAATTTCGCTCATGGGCTAATTTTCCATCATTTTTCCAAAAACAAGATTCGCTATTTTAAAAATGATTCCCCCAAATTCTTTAGGATAAAATTATTTTACCTTAAAAATCTCCAAAATTTTATAAAAACTATATAAAATCCTTAGAAATTTGAATATTTTTACAAAAATATCGCCAAACATTTATAGTTGGCATATGAAGGATTAGTAAGATTCGCCAAGGTTTCTACAATTTAAAATAAATTTCCATCCTTAAAATCATCCCTATCCCTGATTTTTGAGACTTGTTCTTCAAGTGTGACTTCTACCACCATCGACATTTCTAGAATATCCTTGTAGAGTTTTTGGATTGCTTGATGTATTCACTTTTCCTGTTGCTCAGCCTCATCATTCTCCTTAAATATTCTCACATCCTTTTCTTCAACCTTGTTATTTTTCTTTAATATCATGTCATACTTTTCCTCAGTCATGCTCTTTTCTTGTAAAGTAGTTGTATACTCTTGTTGTAACGTTTTCTTCTCCGCTACTACATTTTCCAACTCGCTAGATGTTGACTCTCTGTGGAATCATATCTCCTATGCAATGTCGATGTGAAATCCTTGTAGTAATGTTGTAGGAATCTATTAAATGACCAAGTCCAGGTGACTTAGTCATTGTACCTTCTCCTGCATCTCGGGTGTTGGAAACCCAATCACATCTAGGGAAATATTCAAAACTCTGGACCTTGTTTCTATATTTGAAAAATAGGATGTAGTGTCCCCTAATTCTTTAGTTGATCTTGTTGATGGTATTTCACCAATCTACGCTCTGGTGTTATCCTTGTTTCTTCTAAGAGATACTATAATGTTGTCAGTTTTTATTCTACCTTCTTGTGCAATTCCTCTTGTTTGCATGACGCTTTCTCAACTTCTTCTTCTGCAACATACCTTACTTGATAGTCAATTCTATGAATGTCATCATATGTTAGAGTATAAATGGATGGATCTTTGTTATCTTTGTTCTTCTTGAACACAAGGGGGGTTGGCTCGTTTCCCTTGTCTTTTGTCTTCTCTCTGACTATTTCCTATGTGTGTTCTGTGTCTCTTCCCTATTCATTGCCCTATCCATTACCCTGTCCATCTCCCTATTCATATGCATCATGATCTAGGTGTTGTTCCTCTATTCCATTCATTGGAATATTCCAATATGTATCCCAATCCCGCATGCTCAGGTGGATGTACTCTTTCGTGATATTATACTTTGTCTGGACCCATTCCTCTATTGGGTCCTCCTTTACTTGTATATAAATACAATGTTGGTATGATTTGAACCCTACAACCGGGGTGTATGCTTCTACTAGTTGCGGTGAAATGAGTGCTGTGTCCTTGATGCACTTCTGAATCCTTTCACCATACAAGAAGAACTCCACGTTCATGTTGATATATTTTTTTTGTTAAACGTTTACTAAAAGTTATAGTGCTTACCTGCGAAACCTCTAAGTCCCAAGAACTACACATCCTCCTTCTCTTCCCATGATGTGAATTCAATCAAGATTATCAACCATGAATAATGGAATTCCATGCCTCCATATTTTTCTTTTGTGCAGTCGATGAGGAATTGCTTCAATAAGAAAGGTTCCCAACTCATCGAGATTCCTTCAACACACTTTTATTCCACAACTATCACTCTGATTCGCACTTGGTATTTTCTGCATTTCCTCAGTAACTTTCACACCAATTCCTACGTTACAAGACTTACTATTGGGTCGCATATGCTCGACACATAGAACCCATGCACACTTCTAACTGTGTGTAATTTTCCCCTCATTAACTCTGATATAGTCCTGTCAATTTTATTGTTTACAAACAATGAGTTTGGATCTTTTCCTTGTAATGGTAATATTGTGATCCTTGCGATTAGTTCTATATCTATATATATTGTCTTGTCTAGCCACAAACAACCTTTGTGTACACAAGTTAAGAGAAAATTAACACATGCATTTACCTCCTTGCTTCTACCAAAATGTGGGATGTCGATAGGTATAGTATGCCTTCTCGCTCCAGTCCTCTAGCCCATAAATTTGGCACTGGTATGTTCTAGTTCATAGTTGGATGTACCCTATACTCCAAGTAATGGAATGGTGAAAGTTTAAGGAACTTTTCCACGTCTGTAATATCTTGGTCCACATATTTGAGTTTCAACACCCTCCCTAGCATGTCTTCATCCATGATGACCCCATCTGGGATGTCGAGCATCACCAATTCATAGTAGGGAGTCTTATGTAATGTTACTCATAGGGAATCAACCTTCCTTGTAAGAATATAGTCTCAAGGAAACCTCGGCTCCGACGATGATGCTCCTAGAGACTCCTCAACCTTTGGTTCTACTGTTTTCACTCTTGTTCAATATTTCTTTGCTACAGACGTTGTTTCTTTTTGTGGTGCCATTTATGTAAATTGGTTACCAAAAAAAACTTCCTCGGCTCTAGATATTTTCTCGGCTTCTACAACACAGTCCTCATCTCTCTCTTACTCACATGAAACTATAAGTGACAATGACCACTACATTTCAACCCTTCATCGCATTTCTTCCCCTTTGTCAGTTTTCCATGTCTCTTTGCACCTGAATTAACTATCCAATCCATCAGTGGTGCGATGAATGATTGATTTAATGTTTCTTTATTGTCATATATTTTGTTGGATTTATGCCTCTTACTGTCAGTCTATCACAAATCATGTTGGTTGTGTTAACACTAAAAATGACCCAGGTTTAAATTTTTTTATGCTTTTTCCCAACATCAATCTTTCATAGCATTTTTTCCCTATTTTTAATGAGTTTTTCAACAAAAGTTTCAAATTAGATCCAGTTATGTTTATAATTTGGTGTTATGGATTTTGATCCCTTAGTCTATATTCACGTTTTTAAATGTTTTGCTAGGGATTTTAATTTCCTTGTGTAAAAGAATAAAATAATTTCCCTTAAAGCCAATTGGATTACAAGTCAAAACTCCAGAGGAAATCAATTTTGGCTTAAAAAAATAAAAATATTAGGCATATGCCTAGTCTCCAAGTTCAAGCACAGTCAAAACAAAAAATTCACAACACCAAATCCCGAGGCAAAACCACATGGAAACGCAATCATCAAGCATCAAGTGCATATGTTGACACAAGGATACAAACATAAGGCACCAAGGAGCGAGCCTAAGAGGGGAATTGCAAGTGCTCTACACGTCGAACATGTATCAAATGATTGGTATATATCAACAAAAATATATATTGGTGTGCTAACCATGTGGGATATGCCCTAATGTACATAACAAGGGACATGCCCCACTGTACAGAAACAAAGAATCAAAGAAAAACACCAATCGGGTATCCAAAGTGGCATGTTGAGTGTCCAAATGCACCGGACAGATTCGTGCTAGAAATAATTGTATCAATAACTTTCATGTACTCTTTCATTATTTTGTCAAGTGCTAATAGATCCTGAGTTTGATTACAAACACACAAAGGTGCTCATCTAGATGTCGAGGACTAGAAAATCATCGCCCAAGAGTTGATTATGATGCCCTAGTGATGATCATAGGCATGAAGTAAGAATTTTATCAAAATTTTGAAGTTTGGTTATTAGACCAACCAAGCATCATGAAATCCTTGAAAGCAAGTCTAAGTGACAAAGATGCAACATCTATTCCTTCCAACAAAGAAACATGTATGACATTCCTGTGAGCTATTGGAGTTGAGACTTGGAAAGAATAGCATGTGGATCATTCCCACTTGAATGGAAGAAACATCTATGGTTGTAGATGAAGTTTTAAGGATCGATTTCTCCTGGCATTAAGATTTGCAAGTGAATCATTCTAGTGTTGGAGACTTTTCATGCATTGGATTATTTGGAACTGGAGTACGGTTTTTGTTTTTTTATGACACTTGTTACAATGATATTTTCCATACTTGGATTTCTTTCACCATCCAATCATGGAAGACTGATGACAACTATGGTTATCTTGTCGGTGTTCATAAGTTTGATTGTTGATCTTTCTTCTTCATGTCTCTATAATATGTTTAAAGAAATAGAATGGAAAACAAACTCGTTGAAGACTTATTTTCTTAAGGGAAAAGTTCAAACTCTGTGGATATGATCGAGCAACTAACAGGTGGAAGGGGATTTGCAAGTAATCATGTAATAGAAGTTTCACAACGCTAATGTACTAGAGGAATCTAGACGTGTTGTAAAAGTTCATCAGTCAGCTATTATTAATGCGAATCAACCTCCAACTAGACTAAACCACTTCAAGATCAAGTTGGATATGCAAGATCATGAATTTTTCCACTTAATCATGTTATTCAACACTTGAATTGAAAAGATCCAGTTGGTCAATTAAAAAACCCTAGAAATCAGGAGTTTGGTTAAGATTTGATCATATCTTTTGTAACTCCTTTCTATTATTATAAAACTGAAGATACTGAACTCCGAAGATTAGGGGATAATGAGAGGCTATATGTTGAAAATTGTTTGGAAGGGAGAGGAGACTTGGGGGGATTCCAATGACCCGAGAAGGGATTTAGGAAGAAAAAACATGTGTGTTATCAATGTAAGCCTGAGGGAATTCACGTGATGTAAATATTTCCGCCATTGAAGATTCATGAAAGTTGTTTTCATTAGAATGTGATTTCGTTGTTTCCATTTCTCTTTGTCATATTATTTCTTGAAATAAATTCATTCTTTGAGGATCAAAGGTTGCCTTTGGTTAATGGACCCTTGAGCAGTAGATTATCTAGTGCAAATTGTTTGTTAATCAGTATTCTATTCAAGTATATTTCAGTCCATTCTGCAGAGATGATCTTTGTTTGTGGACATTCTTCTTTTGGTTATATTCTCCATTCTTCTACCCATCATCATATAAGCTTTCATCTAATGTGCAACTCAAGTGCCTCCAATATGCAAAGTGTTTATGACTCCATGCCCAATGGAATATTACTAATTTGCATTAGTTTATTTCCCTCTCCTTTCTCGTTTAAGTCTTGTTGATCCACTCAAGAATAAACTTGTTTTAATCATTCAATCATAAATTCAAATGGGTACTGGGCTTATCCTTGTAGAATTCTAAGGGTAACTTCTAGTTCTAACATGTTGTTTTCATTTATTATTATTAATAAACTTTATGACATGTCCTTAACTCCCTTTAACCATGTTTTCTACCCTTTTAATACATTTAACGATCGTAATGGTGTTGTCTCGCACGTTTCTTATACACATATGTAACTATCTCTTCTGTGTTTCTTTTATATGCACACCACTCAATTTTTATGCACCCTTACTCTCCTTGTAACTTCATTTTTTTCTTTTTTTCTTATCTTTTTCCACTTTTTCATCTTTTTCTTTTTTCTACTTTTTTTTTTTTTTTCCTTTTTCTTTTGCTTACTATAATACACTACTATGGCACATGTGTTCTTGCACAAATCAGATTAATGCATCGATGGTTGGTCGTCTCTATAGAGTTTCAGTTGACTTCCATTGACCATTCCTCCTAGGAATTATCCATACAATGTTTCTAACTGTACAACACCTGCCTCCATCACATGTTTAATCCAATATGGTCCTAACCAATACATTCAAAATTTTCCTGGATGTTGCATGAACTTGTTGTCGTATAGTAATACTAAGTCCCCTTCTTAAATTTTTTTCTGTTTGATATGTTTATCACGCCATGTGTTTTGTCTTTCCTTTTGAACCTGATGATGCAACCCTGTGACAAATCAATCTTCTTCAAGCTATAACAATTGTGACAATATCTCCTCTACTACACCAGAGTTTGAAATATCAATAATCATTGAAACACGTAGGCTATGCACAATAAACTCCATCATCATTACTACTTCTTTCCCATAGACCAACCTAAAATGTGTCTATCCTATCAAAATTTTACTTATGGTTCTATATACCAATAATATTGCAGGAATCCTCAAGTCCCAATCATCCCTTCCTACATTGCAGATCTTTGTCAAAGAATTCTCAATTTTTTTATTAAAATATTCTACTTTCCCATTGGCCTGAGCATGATCTGACGTAATCTTCCGATGGTGAATTTGAAACTCCTCAGTCAATGTTGCAATCATCCTATTCAGGAAATGTGTCCCTTGATCACTAATTAAAATGCGTGGGCATCCAAATCGTGTGACTACATTCCCAATAGAAACCTCGTATTTATCTCCACGGTGCAGTATGTAACTTGTGTTGCTTCTTTCCATTTGGTCAAATACTATGTCACAATCATTATATACTTATTTCTTGATCTTCGCATTGGTGGGTTGTTCAGTCCAACAAAGTCTATTGCCCATTTATCAAATGCCTACAATGTAACTTGTGGGTGTAAAGGAATCTCATCCCTTCTGGATGGATTTCCCACCCTTTGACAAACATCACATGCCTGGAAATATTATTTATCATCCTTATGAAGTGTGGGCCACTAGATCCCTATGCACAAAATTTTCTGCATTGTTTCTCTACCTGCAAAGCGTCCTCTTGCAATACCTTCATGCTCTTCTGAGAGTATCATTGGCCTTTCAAGCTCTAACACACACAATATTAATATTCCATCTGCACCTAACTTGTATAAGTTCCCTGCAATTAACTGATAGTATGTTGCTTTAATCACTAATTGTTTCTTTTGTTCCATTGTCATGTCTGAAAGGGCCATTCTTGTACTTAGAAACTGCACAATGTCTATGAAGTAGTCGTCCACCATTTTAGCTGAAAATAATTATGCATTCGACAATTTGTCATCGAGATTCCTTGTATATTCTCTTCATAATATGTGAAATAAGTGATATAGTCCTACATTCAACTTCCCTGGTTTCACAACGACCTCAAATTCATTTTCCTATAAAAACAACAACCATCTACATATTCTCCCCCCCCAAACACTGGCTTGTTCAGTAAGTATATTAGTGCAGAATGGTTTGTATACATCTTAAAATGTGATCCCAACAAATAATTTCTAAACTTTTGTAGTGCATATACCATGTCCAACCCTTCTTGTTCTGTAGTAGTGTAATTATTTTTTGTTCTTGACAATTTCCTTCCCGTGAATGCAATTGGGTGGTCTATATCTCCTTCCCCTAGTTGCAATAATACAACGCCTAATGATATGGACGACGTGTCCACATGAACATGAAACTCATTTCCCCAATATGGAAATATTAGAATTGGCATGGTCACTAATTTCTTCTTCAACGTATCCAAACCTTTCTAACAGTCCTCATTCCATTGGAATTTAACTTATTTCTTCAACAACTTGTCCATAGGTACTGTAATGTATGCATAAACCTTAAAGAAATTCTTGTAATATCCTATATGAACCAGAGTTGATCTCAATTGTCTGACTGATGTAGGTGGTTGTAAGTCCAAAATCATTGTAATCTTTCTAGGATCCACTAATAATCCCTACTTACATACCACATGGCCCAACAAAATTCCAAAGGGTGCGCAAAAAATAAATTTCTTCAAATTCAGTGAAATATGACATTGTCTACACCTATCTAACATTAGATTGAGTAATTATATTTGATCCTTTAATAGACTAAACACATCCCAATTGTCTAATTACACTTCAAGGAACTTGTGAATAAATTCCTTAAAATACCCAACAACGACTCTTGAAAAAATGGTAGGTGCATTCTTTAGCCCAAAAGGCATCATTATGTAGTGATAACTTCCCCACTATGTCACAAAGGTAGTCTTATGTATGTCTTCCTACGCAATTTTTATTTCGTGATATCCTGAAAATCTATCTCTGAAAGAATAGTCCTCCTTTCCCCCTGCATTCTCTAGCACTTCATCTGTGAAAGGTGTTGGAAATGGATCATGTAGATATGCATTATTTATCTTCCCTCGGTCTATAGAAATATTGAGACCCCCTATTTTATTATCTTCTACTACCATTTAAATTATCCATTCTGACTCCACTACTGGTTCAATGATTCTTGCTTCCAACATTTGGTCTATCTTTGCTTTCACCCTCTCTTTATACTTTGGATTTAACCTATAGGGTCTATGTCTCACTGAATTAACATCTAGTTTTAAAGGAATATTCATTAATCCTAACTCACCATCTATCCCCTTCATTTCTGATAATGTTTTTGGAAATATATTATTATACTCGCATAGTAAATCTACATTTTTTTCCACAGTTTCATCATCCTAGTAGTCTCCTATCTGCACAAATTTTGGATTTTCACTTTTCCCAATATTTGACTTCCATGTCTTTAGTGGCTGTGCATATGAAACATATTCAAGATATGGTCCTTATACTATGTGTTCCCCCTCAATTTTAGGTACTTGTATGTTCCTTGGATCTTCCTCATCATGTTCTTCTTTAGCAACATTATAACATTCTAGTAATTCATGAACACTCATAGAATATCTATGTGCACTACACATATGTACTACCTCCATTGTCCCTTATTATGAAAAACTCTTTCTCCTAATGACCTACAACACGACATCTAGTAATGGAGATTCATTTTCAAAAGTAAATGTTACTTTAAACCTTTGAGTTAGCTCGTCCCATGTTGTTGTTTCTCTGTGCATTTCCAATTCCAAGTACCAATTCTTGGGGATCATATCCAATGCATGTATAAACATGTGCATCCACTACTCCTTTGGTATTGAACTTAATATGTTTCTCCACTGTGAAATATGATCTGTTGGATGACTTAAACCTTTGTACTTATGTTCTATACACTCAACCTACATACCAAATCTAACTTGCATTAATCCTCTACACTACCTGCATTTTTCTATTCCTTCTTAGTGTGCAACCCACCATATGGCTGGAGTAGCTTTCAAGGCCAAATATAATGCCAAAAATATTTGTTTATCGAGTATATGCAACTCAAATTCCTTTAAAAAAAATTTGATATCAGTCAATCCACCATATTTGGGCGGGTCACATAACTTCGTTCCAATCCAATGCAATGATTGAGTAATGCGAGAACATTGTCTAGTTGATACTTCATGCATCCTTTGTTGTCAACATTCTAGATCTTCCTCTGAGTATGACACACATGAGATAATGCTTCTCCAACTTATTGCACCATCTATGGTAGGGTTAACATAGTCATCGATTCGTGTAGTCACATTGTACAAATTGCCAATTTCCTTTCCTCTAGCTAGTTCGATATACCTCTTTCCTTCTGTCAGATCCAATGGTGAAGTAACCTTCAAGTATCCTACCTCAAATATCATTTCCAACCTCTTCATATTAATAATTAATTTATTCTCAAAGGCCCATTTTAACCCCATTAGTGTTGGATATGGTTGACTATCATCCATAATCTTGATGACTTCGAAATATGCTACACTACGAACCCCATCGATAGTCACAGGTATCCCTATCAATTGAACAACTGACACTATCTTGTGTTGGTTCTCAAATATTAAATGGACCGAAGACCACACTAACTTGGGGTTTCCCATAATTTCCCATGTTTTCTTTGGTAGCACGTTTACATTGGAACACAAGTCTAAAATGACATTGTCCACATCATATTCCTCAATCTGTGCACTTAATATGAACTCTCTTTTGGTCCTCTTTTTGCATAGTACATGATTCAATACCCTCTATGAAGAATTAATTTCCCATTCTTGTGTACAATGATCAATAATTTCACATAATCCATTCAACGTAGTTTCATATTTCATCAATTCTACACAACTTCTCAGAAACTCTCTTTCAGTACTTACCTTCTTAATAGGATTTTCTAGTATAGTATGATCACATGTAGGAGGCGTAGATGACATTGATGCTACCCAATATGGTCCTAGTATCTCTTTCCTTTCCCTTTGACATGTCTCATTTTCTTGTTGAGGATAAAATGTTGGAATAAGTCCTATTGATTTCCTCACCCATTGCTCAACCTACTTCCATCCATTTGTCGCATCATCCCATGTTCTACCTCCTTCATTGCATCTCTAGACTGATATATTATGTATGTTATGGTTTGGGTTCTGGTTTTGATTCCCTCTCGCCAATCACTTCGCAAGTAGTTGAGGACAATATTTTTTCGTATGATCTAGTGCTCTACAATAGGTGCAGATTATACAAGGATTCGGGAAGTCACAAGCTAAGTGTCACTATTGATTACAATTGTAGCATATTATTATTCCTCTACCTCCTCTACCATCTCAATCTCTACCAAATCCTCCTTGGATTTATGGATTAAGGCCTCTATGATTTTTATACTTTGGATCACTCTCTTTTGTCATATCATTCTCCTCCTGAACCCTATACATATATGAAGTGCACTCTCTCATCAAATCAAATGCGCAACAGTCCTTCTCTTTGTGCCCAAATAAATTGCAAAAGTTACAAAATATATTCCTTGGTGTACTATGATATTTCTGTAGAAATGGAAAATCATGCGAATGATGTCCCCACTTCTTACATATTTCATAGTATCCTCCCCCTGGTAATGGGTTCAGTGCTCTAGTTTCCAAATACTATGCAAATTCTGGGCATTCGTCCTTATGGTGGCCTTCATTCCTACACTTCATACACCAGACTTGTTCCCGCTTCTATTTCCCTTTTGTAACCTCTGCTAATTGAATGGCGAATGCATATAATTATGTCTAAACTTGCACCATCCCCCTGCCATCCCCTACGGGAGATGCTTCCAGTTTCATTGCAATTTCCAAAGCTTCAAGATACGACGTAAACTTTTGTTCTATCAACGGGCAGTGTATGTGTGGAAATAGTTTTACAATAAACCATTCTTTTTGCTATTGATCAAGAATCTAGAATGTCAATATACCCATAAATTCCTTAAATCTTTGATCATAGTACCACATTGAATCATTA
Source organism: Picea glauca (assembly GCA_000966675.3). NCBI lineage: Eukaryota > Viridiplantae > Streptophyta > Pinopsida > Pinales > Pinaceae > Picea > Picea glauca. The sequence continues at coordinate 812,915 of JZKD02S0686480.1, forward strand.
TGTACTTGTTTGATTTCCTTCAATTCCGTAATGTACTGCGACTCAGATTTTGGTTTCTTTAACACTTTCAACAATGCTTTTATAATTTCTACTAAAGTCCTCGCTTCACATATAGGCATAGTACTTTGTAGTTTCATATACCAGACCAAGGCACAACCTCTAAATGTTGTTTCCAAATACGCAATATTTTCATCCTCATCTTGGACATTCTTCATAGCCTAAATTGTCTCACATACAAATAGATGTTGTTTAAGATCCTCTGATCCAACTCCCTGGAACTTGGGTAGTCACACTGTGTTGTATAACCCTACTATGTTGTTTTGTGTAGTGCCTCCCCTTGGGGATGTTGGATGACTCTGAATCAACGTACCTCTCACACTACTCTGACTCGATGCACTTCTCCCACTATTCTAACTTCCTCTACTAAATATAAGTTATTTTGAAAAATCTTCCACTCTTACCTCATATTTTGGTGACGCACATGGGTTCGTGGATTTGACATAGGATTCATCCTGAGAAAGAATTATCGGTTCTTCTATTATGGTGCTTCACTAAGGATCCTCTTCCTTTCCTTATGTGTGTGGTACTTCTCTGATCTGGACTACTGCAGAAGGTCCTCTCCACTTGTACTCACTACGTGACTCTCCCTTCTCAAGCCTAGTCTTCAACTGCTTGTATCTTCCTCCACTACAGAATACTACAAAATCATATTCGTATTATGATACACCTTCTTTGATTCTATGCATCCTTAGTCCTTCCTTTCCTTCATCTCTTTCTCCATTCTTTCCTACCTTCATACCATCCCCTAGTCATCCCTTAGTTACTTTATGTGCACATAGGCCCATAGAAATTAGATTCCATAGTCATTACACATTTTTCGCACAACATCTTGATCCAAGTACTCAATGATTTCATAAACCTTCCACACCGAACCTTAAATAAATCCCTCTCTGCAACACTATATGATTACGTACAATCTATTGCAAATATAACCCCCCAATATGATATTCAACCAAAAATCAATTGTTCGAGAAGTCTTATTACTTACAGAATTCAATTGTCTTACCAACTCAAGAGTCCAGTTCCTCAACACTATAGTTTGGTACCTTCCAATATTCTCCACTAATCTTTCTAGCCACTCAGTTAAGATAATTGGAAATTCACCGAAGAAAATCTCATGCAGCTCTGTGTACACATACTTTTTCTTCCATTTATCGTCACTCATATGAGGGTTTCTATTCTCTTTCCAGGAAAATTCTTGTTCCTTCCTCTCTGTAAATTCAGTGATCTCTTTCTTATTTTGCCTCCAAAACATTCCCTCAATCACATATTTAAGGTCTCAGCAACATAACCATTTGTTGGCACGTGGTTGTAAGACCCTAGGTTTAGTTTATTCTACCAACAAACCCAGTAGACACCGGCCCTTTCAACATCACCTACATGCCAGTTAAATCTCACCTGAGGCATCTATTGGGCTTGAAAGAACCAATTTTATACAATAATGAGGGGATGGGAGGATATTTTCATATTTATTCCTACTTATCTACCTTGTGTGTCATATTCCTTGTCCCTTTTCCCTTTATTAATTAGTAAATCTTAATTATGCAATACCATTGTGACAAAGTTTGCAACATAAATTACTCAATGTAGCATTCATCATTATTATGCATCAATCAACTAATAAAGAGATCTATATCTAGTTATTCATAAATAGAACATGCATGAATCAATCACATAAATACTTTTAGACACAGATTTTTAACGTGGTTCACTCACTCCTTTTGCTACATCCACAAGGACTAGCTTCTTTATTATTCTTTGTTCAATCGTCTTAGCTTGTTCACTACGCTTACAATAGATATATCATGATATTGTTCCCCATCTTGCATAGCCTCTCAACAGTGAAAGACTCTCTCTGAAAAACTCTCCCTAAACCTTCAGACATAGACTCTCTCTCATACTCAGTCTATTCTCTCACTCATCAGAAACAACTTTGGCTCTGCTTCAACAACATATTCCACTCGACCCATTACATATTTATACATAGAATTTAGGGATCAAAAACATACTAGATTATCCCAAAACCCTATGACAACTCATGATTACAACTCATGACAACTCGTTGTTCGAGTGTGATTTTCCTTCTTTGTCTTGCATGTTTCTTTTGAACTCTCGACTATTGTTCTTATTGTTTTTTCACATCTACTTTCTTTTGCATGCCTCACTAATGTCCTTCCTTCTTTTGCATGTTCCCTCATTCTCCATTGTTCAAACTACTTGTACAATAGAACACAAGGAAATGCAAGGCATGGCATGGAAAGGAAAGACATGGGATGGAAAGGAAAGACATGACATGCAAGACAAGGCGTGACATGGCATAGAATGGAAAGGCAAGGAAAGGCAATGTAAGACAAGGTAACTCAACGCAAGTTAATGCAAGGCATGACATGACATGACATGACAAGGAAAGGCATGGAAAGGCAAGGCAAGGCAAGGAAAGGAAATGCAAGGAAAGAAAATGCAATGCAAGGAAATGCAAGGCATGGCAAAGAAAAGCATGGCATGGCAAGGTAAGGCATGGCATGGAAAGTCAAGGCAAGGAAGGTAAATTAAAGGCAAGGAAAGACAAGGTGTAGGTATAGGTTTAGGTATATGTATGGAAAGGAAAGGAAAGGCAAGGAAAGACATGGTAAGGAAAGGAATAAAATGGAAAGGAAAGGCATGGCATGGAAACACAAGGCATGTCATGGAAAGGAAAGAAAAGGTAAGGCAATGAAAGGAAAGGCAATGAGACACAAGGAAATGCAAAGCATGGCATGAAATGACATGGAAAGGAAGGGAAGGTAATAAAAGGAAAGGAAATGAAACAAAAGGAAAGGAAAGACATGGCATGGAAAGGCAAGGCATGACATGGCAAGTCAATGAAAGCTAGGGCAATGCAATACAAGGAAAAGCTAGACATGGAAAGGAAAGGAAAGGCATAGCAAGGCATGGCATGTTCTAGGTATAGGTATAGGTATGTAAATGCAAGGCAAGGGATGGCAAGGCAAGGAAAGGCGAGAATGGCATGGAAATTCAAGGTAAACCATGGCATGACATGGAAAGGAAAGGCATGGCATGTCAAGTAAAGGTGAGACATGGCATGGCATGGAAAGGAAAGGCATGTCATGTCAAGTCAAGGTGAGGCATGGGATGTCATGAAATGGAAAGGCAAGGAAAGGTAAGGTGAGGCAAGGTAAGCAAAGGAAAGGAAAGGATAGGAAACCAAGGCAAGCAAAGGAAATGCAATGCAAGGCTAGGCATTGATCAAATACCTTTTGGTAGACACTCCATTCACTTGGCATATTGCACATTCATCCATGGAGTTGGATACCTTGGAATTCACGCATGTGGGGTGGTTTCATGCATGGACATTCTTGGAGCGAACATTACACATGGACACTTGGCACTTGAATTGGCTTGATGCTTATTTTTGGTGGTGTGTCCCCTTCATGCGAATTATTTAGTGCATACTACTACTAATTTTGGATGAGGGAGAATTTCTTTGGAGAGGCTAATGTCCACGTGTTGTAACATGGTCAACCATGGATTGAGAAGAGATCTAACTAATCCATTATAATAATATTTATTTGACTTGTCATGGTGTTAGTTAGAAAATAATAATATTTTATTGTATAAGAGAAGAGACTCACTCTATAGAGGAGTGATATCTCTCTCCATTATAAAGGGTGGATAATTTGGGAATTTGGGAGCTCTCCCCTTGGGGTACATTGTACAACATTTTGGCAAGATTAATGGAGAATTTGAGGTATATTTTCATTTGATGTGAGGCTTATATTTGATGTGTTGATTTTGTATCAAGAAACCCTTGTGGCATGTTGTGATTTCCATTATAATGAACAATGATTCATTTTGGATAGAGTAATGTGAGGTTTCAACCCTCTTATTTCTATTTTGATTATGTTAGCTTGCATGATTCTTATTATTGGTTCCTGGAGTCTTAACTATGATGGGCCTTCAGTCTTTTGTCAAATTTAGGTCCTTGAGAACAATTAATTGTGTATGGATCTAGCACTTAGAAATATTTTCCACCATAAGAAATTCATATGAATTTCTCCTTCAGACTATTTAAAAACAATATTCAACTTATCATACTAAGAGATCTTAAATTGAAGGTTATAGGATACTTTTAGCTTGACATTTCATCTTCACATCAAGTTTCCATTATCCCAAATCCATCCATAATCCCAAAGTGTGCATTGATTTCAACTCGCCTATTATTATGTTCATGTTCATGTTCATGATGTTCATGTAGGTTTCTCCCTTTATAAAACAATGTAAATCTATGTTTCCTAGGAATATCCTTGTAGTGGTATTTTTATGTGGAATTAGTTCTTAGAAGAATATATATACATAGTTGTTTCTATTTATTGTTTCTGAGAGTTATATTTTGAGAATATATTTATTTAAATCCATTTAGATTAGATTTATTTCTTGCAATTTCATAGATAACAGAAAAGAGTGGAAATCGAAAAACTTTGAAATTCATACATTCATCAATACAAAATGCAGAAACAATGATATTCGTGAAAAACATTCCATGAAATGTGTGTGTAGTAAAAATCATCTAAAATATACATTTTTTATAAAATGGCACATCGTGCCCAATATACAAAATGACAACAGGTTCCCTAACATAAAATAATTCCATATGGTGGCCTAGATACAAAATGGTAGTCATTGGTCACTCATTGACGACTTCCACCCTCGCCACCCTCAGGAGCATCCCATAAATCGATATTTCTTCTCTTGCTCAAATAAGCATGTCCAGTTGTTTTGTGTCTAGGCGTGGTTTGTCACACTAGAGACTGCACAAAGAAAAAACATTGTTATAACTCTTTTTCCCCAATGAATTAAAAGACTTACAAAATGATACTTTGTAATTCAACATAAGAAAACTCACCATAGATGGTATTGATAATCATGATGGTTTTAACCTCCTCCGCAACCCTAATCTCTTAGAGATTCCACCCTACGTTAGTAACAAGGATCAAATCACTAAATTTAAATAACTATGCATAAAATCAATTCCATTCATGATACATAAAAATTGATTATCAACAAATTATATCATTGTGAATATGTCGGCCATCAATGGAGAGTCTATGGAAGGTGGAGCACTTGGATGTACAACCTTCTTTGAGGAAACATCTATTGTGGAATCCTCGTTGGATGGAGCAGATGGAAATGGTGGAGGGTGTTGAAATTTTGGTATGCTCATTTAGCAATAGACAATGTCACATAATTGTCACCCAACCATAGGAATTCACGTATGCCACCCCCGAGCACACTAACCTTTACTTATAATAATTCCAGCAAGCCTACTCCATAACCAATAGATAAACCCTAGTTGTTAACTAAAACAACAACTCAAGATAGGTAGAGCGCTCCTTCTCCAAGGGTAGTGAAAAAGAGAGAAACAATCTCCATATTCAAAGAACAAGTACTATACAAAATTGAAACAACTACAACTGCACTAGTCTCTCTCTCTCAAACTTGCGCCATACTTAGAAAGAATATAAATAGAATATCACCAAGAATATCACCAATAATATCAATTATATTACCAAGAATATCACCAAGAAAATCACCAAGAATATCACCAAGAATATTACCAAAAAAATCACGCCAAGAGAGAGACCAAGACCAAGATATGACCATGCGCCCTAATTCCTCCTTGCAGTTGTAGTTGCAGTTGCAACTACAGCTCTCCACAAGACTTGTGCACTAACTGGGTGTACAAATGAGCTCAAACGTCCTCTCTTTATATTAACCTGTCTAGTAACTTTTATGGTTGGACCAACCTGACTTTCTAATAATTATATTTTATGTTTATCTTTTTCCTGTGGAGCTGACTTGTATTTCTGGAAGATAGTATTCTAATATTATTTATTCTACTAGGCCGACTTGTCTTCTAGGGTTTCTACAAATCTATTTAATGGTTCACTTTCTTCCAGAATATTTTGTTCTAGGTAATAGGTTACACATGGAGGTTAATACCTCCCATGACTAAAAAAACATCAACAGTGAAGGTGGGTGGCATATGGGTGAATCCACGTCTATGGATGGATGTGATGTAAGAGGTGGTGCGGGTGGGTGGCATGCATGTGTTGCCAGTGAGGATGCATGGAATATGAAATATGGTGGGGGTGGGTGACAATTAACCTACATGGGATGTACAAGTGATGGAATAACGTTTGTCTTGGAAACATATAACCAAAAAGTTATCGCCGAGTGCCCAAGGAATGGACTAGTACTGTAAATGGAAAAAATATCAGGAGCCTCCATACATATTAATAATATTGTTATTAGTACCAAATAGTAAAATTCAACAACATAAATACAACATATTTGAGATTAAAACCAGTTTTGACTCAACATGTGACACCTGTGAAGTAGGTCACTTGTCCATCTTATGTGCACATTGCTCAACACTACCTGGTCCTGCAACCTGTAGAAACACAAGAGCATTATAAATTTGAGGATGCTAGAAAGTAAAGAAATCACAACAGTGAATTTATCAAATGTGACACATACATGTGTATGTGATACACTGAATGAGCATGCTTCCTCTACTACTACATAAATGGTGGAGATAGACACTCATGCATCTATCGACATAGAGGGTATACTATATGGGTGTAGAAACTATAAAACATCATACCATAAAACATCGAAATAAATACACATAATACTATATAAATATATAACGATGGAGAAAATAGAGATGGCTAAGATAGTAACCTCCTCCATGAAGCTCTGGCGTCCATTGGCCTCCATAGGAACATAGCAAGTCTTCCAGCAACTCGAGCATTTGTGAGGCTTAGATGAATAACTTATTTGTCCATGTCACCTCTCCTTATTTCACTTTTCTCTAGGGGTTGAAGGTTTGACCCCTCTATAAATGTCACCATCATTCACCTCCTGCCAAGATAGTGCAACAAAACTACCATGTTGCACTACACTCTGAGTTAAGGCTGATAAAGTTATCTATGCCTACTAAAATCCATCTATATTGGGAGGATGGTGGGAAGGGGGTTTAGGACTTTTCTTGGCGGGACGAGGACCTAGCATGGGATCACTCCTAACATGCTTTAGATCTTGTGTGGACCCTCCACCCAACCGCTGGAAATCACCAATATCGAAGTAGTTCACATGGTGACCCAAAATAAATCCTACTCATAATTTTCTAAAGAAGTTTAAAGGCATTACCTTGTTATTGTAGGAAGGTTTATCAAAGACCATGAACCACCTATCCATCCAGTTAGCATTAAAATGCAGGTGGGTGCAACAGTATATACACATGTGTTTCTTGTTGACAGGGGGTTCTTGTATAGTTGGAGGATCAAGAAAAAGAGACATCAGATCTTGTTTTGAAATACCAAAGTCTCTAACTTTCTTTCTATCCACTCCAATCCTATAAAACTTGAACATCCTATCCCTATATTCATAAATATAACTTAATTTCACTTGGGTACTTGCAATGGACCTCACAATGATGTCCAATGAAGTGGCCAACGAATCTCGGCTAGGTTTTCTTGTGCCCCTTAATTCATGCAGAAGTGATCTCAATGTGGACAACCCCTCATCAATATGTGTGTTTATGTTTGGTGGTTGTGTTGGGTTGGGGTTTTATGTGTCTTCTTGTATTTGTGGGTGGTTTTCATTGTCCTTGGGTTCCATATTAATAATATTTTTTGCAATTTAATAAGGCATGGAAAGTAAAGTGGGTTAGTTTATTTAATAAAAATAGAAAATTACAAAAACCATGCAATTACATATTTTAAGAAATTATAAAAAATATATATATATATATTCATGGGCACATGCATGCATTATTTTATATTCATAATAGATTTACATTTTCTATTGTGAACACTATGACAATTTGATAGATGAAGAATATATGATAGAATAAAAAATGGTTATACCATCAAGCAGGATGATGAAACGATACAATTATTTCCATTGAACTATGAAGACCCTAAAGAAGTGTTTCTAGCATTTTCAAAGTTCCTAAGCTTTGTTAAAGAAATGAAGGAATGTTACGATGTTGTTTAGAGAAGAGTTGAGCGAGGCATACAAAAAAATGATGTTCTCCTTCTAGACAAAATATGAAGAGTATTAGTGAAATTTATGAACAAAAAAATAGAAGATATGGAAGTGCACTTATGAAAAAGGTATTACAAACAACAATTTCAATAGAGGAAACTAGAGGAAAGAAAGATTAGAAACAAGTCATGAATGTAGAATATGATGTAATGATTAAGAACCAAACACGAGAGCTTGTGCCATGTCCTAAATGAATATATGTTATAGGCTTCCAAATGGATTTATAAGACACAATTTAATTCAAATGGGACATAAAACCACCTAGCAAGAGTTTTTGAAGCTGCCAAGTATGTTGGGCATGTTGGAGGTTGATATTAAAGGAGGACTAATGAAAAATTCCCCCCTCCACTTCTCTTTTTCTTGTAAATTATATATATTTATTTTTAGAGGGGAAAAGTTAGGAAATGAAAGAGGTGAATCTCTATTAACTTTCTAGATGAGATTTTTCTAATAGATTAGAAGTTTCTATACTTTAGATTATTTTAGAGGATATTAAATTAATTGAATAAAAGTAAAAAATAAATAGAGTGGGAGGAAAAGTCAAGAATACTTGGATTTAATTATACACGATGGCAAGATCTCTTGAGTATTTTCTTGGTTCTCTTCTCCTCTCTAGCTCAATGAATGGAAAAAGAGGGGTGTAGTCTATTCAAATGGGCACAAATTGTGCTTGAGGTCCCTTAAAAAAGGGAACAATAATAACACATGTGAATTCTAAAGAACACACACACACTTTCCTCTCAATGTTCCTATGTGGCATGTTGAGTGGAGCTTGGGGATTTTATTAACCTCTACATCAAGAACATGTGTGTGTTCTTAGGAATATGCACACGTTCTTGTTAGTGCGTGGTCCTGCTGACCCCCTTTCTACTTTTTCGTCCACCAACTTCGTGCACACACCCTGATATTTTTGCAAAAAAAAAATATTTAAATTAAAATGGAAGAAAATGAAAACATCATTGTTATCTATCTATAATTAAAGATTTAAAAGATTAGTTGGTCGATATTGGTGAGAAAGTATCAAGTAGTTATCTAGTTACTGCAATATTAAATGGTATGTTGCATGAATATCAATTATTTATCATTATCCTTGTACCAAAAGAGAAATAACCTTACTTTTTCGACTTCACAAGTATCCTTATGCAAGAAGAGGAAAGGAAAAAGAGTTTTGATATCATATTTAGAAATATTTGGATTTTATGGAAAAAAGAAAGCAATCATACAAAGGAAATACATGGGTAAAGAACACAACTTGAGGTAAAATTCTATCAAGGTGGGGTTTCATCAAAGAAAGCTACCAGTGTGAAGAAGAATGGCACATGTAACTATTGTGGTAAGTTTGGACACTATGCTTATGAATTTAGGAAAAATAAGTTTAGTAAGTCCAAATATAGAAGACAAGAAGATAACTTTGTTGACAAAGAAGCAGAGGTAAGTGATCACTTAAAAAATCTAAAGTTGTTTATTTTAGATATAGCTCTATTGTATGTTAGTTGCAATTATATACAAAGAAGAACAATAGGATTTATTGAATACATTGTTAGTAAAATGTGTTTACTGATAGGTACTTGTAACATTGGATTTTGGCCCTAGATTGTTTTTTACAGCCTCATATGAATTTTTCCTGAATAGTTGATTTTTCCCGAATAGTTGTTTTTTTATTTTTTGAAGTTCCAGTTGCTTTGAAATTTCCCTAGATAAATCAAGAATGTTTGTTCTTGTTGTCATAGTTCTTGGATAGCATATTTATTTACATATTAATTATCTGTAGGAAACGATTGTCTTCTATAACTTGATTCAACATGCACCATAATTTCAAGGGAAAAATTGTCTTGTTCCCAATGGATCCTCCACACTCCCATCCCCACCCCTAGTTCCCCCTGGATATTTTTCTTACAATTTTTTGTTGCTTTCTCATTGGATTTTTTTAATATGGATATATGTCTAGAATACCTATATGCTTTTATTGAAATCCATATGTCTAGCGGTGATGTCATTGGAGCACATGCAATTCTTAAACCGGTCCATGCTATTCTAATTCTCTAACTAAATTGATTGATGCATGTTGTGTTGAGAATTGGCTATGGTAGTGTGCTTATGGTAATGTGCTTATTGTTTGATGGTTTTTATTACCACATTGTCTTGTTCAACACCTTTTTTTCTTGACACTTTCTATCAAAAGTTAGGTTGCAAATAGATGTTTGGATTTTTCTTTGCTTGGTTAAATTTGGAATGATTGTTTGTGTGGCTATAATTCTAGGATAAAATACCACTTTTCCTTCTCATTCTTCTTAGGGAATGATTTCCTTCTCTAGCCTATTTTGTCATACACTGAAATTGCAAAAATCCTTTTTCTTCCAACGCACCCTCTTTCCACCAATTCACCCCCCCATGCCACCCTAGAAACAAGGCTACAAATCAGAGGAAGAGGAGGGAAAGTCATATTTCTTTTATCCCACCCAAATAATTGCATATATCTATAATATGCCCATTTGTTTGTGATTTTCTCTCTCATTGACGAGACTATATTAGTTGACTTGTATTGCTTCCATTTATCTTTCTTGGGACACACTTGAAACCTCTCATGGTTGTCGATGGTTTTGTTTAATATTTGGGTTTATATTAGATAGTTTTTGAAAACCTTGTTAAAAATTTATTTCAATGTTGTCATATTGTTTTTAACAATAAATTTGTGTGTGTTTTGTAAATTGCATTGCAGTTTGGATAAAGTTTAGATACATACATTACAAAATGTTTTTCCATTAGGAAAGAGTTTGAACCATTTATAGGTTTGATTACATTGTTTTCTTATTGCACTTAAATGGTATATCTAATGTTTTATGTTCTTTGTTTGAATTAATTCTGTGCATCTTTGTTATGTCTATTGACGGATTTTTTTAATCGAGTCCATCTTTGAGCCCTACCTGTAATCTTATCAAAACGCCTAATTCAACAACATATGTCTTTGTAACGACATTTTCATATGTTTTACAAGTCACATGTAATTCCTCTAAATTGAAGAGGTGGAGATTATAAAATGTTTTAACATGAAATTTTTTTTTAAGACATTCTTAGAATTTATTGCATTGTTTCTTCATGGCACTTAAGATATCGGCCTACATGAAATCTTATTAAGAAAAAAGTTTACAAGTTATATTAGGTAACAATTTTTATATGTTCCATCCATTATATTGCAATGCAAAACCAATATGTAAAAATGTAAAAAATTTTAACTTTAATTTTAATTCATTTATAAACTTTATTTCATTGTTTTCCATGACACAAGAGATTTTTATATGTTGTTTGGATAAAAATGAATATATTTGCAAACTATTAATATAATTTTGATAAGTGATACACCTAAATTTCACTTGTTTCATACATCCTAATGCATTTACCAAAAAGCCACTAGCAACCATTTTAATTACTTTGACCCTTCTCTTCTATCTTCTAACTTTGTAACTATACAATAGTTTGTAGCATATTATTTATCATGCACACTGCTCATTCACAAAATATTATTTATTCTAATGTTCCAACCTCTTAAATATACAATAGTTTGTAGCATATTTGTTATCATGTGCATTTCTCATTCACAAAATATTATTTCTTCTATATTACGACTTTTTTCATTACCATGCACATTCTTCAAATAATGTTTCCCCTAAAATTCACAAAGATCATCTTCATAATGCTCTCTCATCTTGTGGAGACTAAAAGTGAAGAAAACATTTCGGTTACTTAAATGTTTTCCAATGACAATGAAATACATTGTGGTCCAAATACCACTGGAGTGATTGCATGTACAAGCATTACCAACTTCATATGGCTGGAACATGAATAATGTTTGGCTTTTGCCTTGACAAAAAAACAACATTTTGGTGAAAGCTCAATTTAAACATTCTTTCGAGTTAATTGTAGTTATTGTTTCTAACTAGTTCATTAGTATTGCTTATTCAAATATCTATAGATGTCATATCTTTTGGCTCCACTAAAATCTTAATATATCATCACATGTGATTATATTTTATCAGGATATCTCTCTCACTCGGAGAACAAGGAGGACCTCTGGTTTTATCTATAGGCCTTAGTTTTCTAAATATTAGCCAAGAAAAAGTTGTGATGCATTGGTTTAGTTAGCATAATTGAGATAGTCAATTCCAATCTCTCAATCAATAAAGTTATTTTTCACACCACATGAAAAAATCAAATCACAAAGTTGAGTAATTGGCCATAGCTTTGAGAATACGACAGGGGCATCTACATCTAAATATGAAAATAGTTATAAGAATGGTAGTTTTAAATATAACCATCAATAGAGTTGCTAAGTAATTGTCACATCAGATGAAAAAATCAAATCACAAAGTTGAATAATTGGCCGAATACGACATGGGCATCTACATCTAAATATGCAAATAGTTAGAAGAATGGTAGTTTTAAATATAAAACAAGATTTAAGATTATATATATTTGACTTCCAAAATATTTGGATCTATATCATATTCGTGGTTCACCCCAATGTGGGGCTACATATACCAACTTCTTCGTCTTCTTTATTATTCTTCTGAACCTTACATTCATCCAATTATTCTTCTAAATCTTACATTCATCCGCTTATTCTTCTGAATCTCACATTCATCCGCTCATTCTTCTTTCGCATAGGACAAGAGGACAAGAGATCTACGCATTGAGCACCCACTTTTCACTATTCTTCTACAATACATTCTTCTCTATTTATACTTTTACAATCCCTTACAATAAGGCCTAATCATGGGTAAACCCCATGTGGGGACATCCCATAATCCGATTGCAAAAACCCTAAATGAACCCCTTATTGGGTCCACATAGCCCGCAAAACAAGTGAGATCCACGATCTCAGGCTCCGCGGGTGCTCCATCTTCGACCAACCCGTCAAAGTCCAAAAGTGGTCCAAACCTGAAGAAGTTTTTTTGAAATCTTGGTCGAGGGCCGACACGTGTTAAAAATTTATTTCAATGTTGTCATATTGTTTTGAAGAACAAATTTGTGTGTGTTTTGTAAATTGCATTGACCAAAAAGCCACTAGTAACCATTTTAATTACTTAGACCCTTTTCTTCTATCTTCCAACTTTGTATCTATACAATAGTTTGTAGCATATTATTTATCATTCACATTCCTCATTCACAAAATATTGTTTATTCTAATGTTCCAACCTCATAACTATACAATAATTTGTAGCATATTTGTTATCATGTACATTCCTCATTCACAAATATTATTTCTTTTAATGTTCCAACAATGTAACTATAAGATAATTTGTACCATATTCATTATCATGCACATTCCTCATTCACAAAATGTCTTCTATATTACAACTTTGTCCGTTACCATGCACATTTCTCATTCACAAAATGTCTTCTATATTACAACTTTGTCTGTTACCATACACATTCTTCAAATAATGTTTCCACTAAAATTCACTAAGATCTTCTTCATAATGCTCTCACATCATGTGGAGACTAAAAGTGAAGAAAACATTTGAATTACTTAAATGTTTTCCTATGAAAATGAAATTTCATTTTGGTAAAAGCTCAATTTAAACATTCTTTCCAGCTAATTGTAGTTATTGTTTCTAACTAGTCTATTAGTATTGCTTATTAGAATATACATAGATGACATATCTTATGTCTGTTTTTCTTATTCCATTAAAATCTTAATATCACATCACATGTGATTATATTTATCAGGAGAGAGAGCAAGAAGCAACTCTGGTTTTATCTCGAAGTCTTAGTTTTCTAAATATTTGCCAAAAAGAAGTTGTGGTGCATTGGTTTACTCACTGCTTAGCATAATTAAGATAGTGAGTTCCAATCTCCTAATCAATAAAGTTGCTAAGTAATTGTCACACCACATGAAAAAATCAAATCACCAAGTTGAATAATTGGCCATAGCTTTGGGAATAAGGCATGGGCATCTAGATGTAAATATGCAAATAGTTAAAAGAATGCCAGATTTAAATATAACAATCAATAGAGTTGCTAAATAAAAATGTCAGATTTAAATATAACAATCAATAGAGTTGCTAAATAATTGTCACATCTAGATCTAAATATGTAAATAGTTAAAAGAATGTCAAATTTAAATATAACAATCAATAAAGTTGCTAAATAAAAATGTTCTAGATCTAAATATGCAAATAGTTAAAAGAATGTCAGATTTAAATATAACAATCAATAAAGTTGCTAAATAAAAATGAATGTCAGATTTAAATATAACAATCAATGGAGTTGCTAAATAATTGTCACATCAGATGAAAAAATCAAATCACAAAGTTGAATAATTGGCCGAATACGACAGGGGCATTTACATCTAAATATCCAAATAGTTAGAAGAATGGTAGTTTTAAATATAAAACAAGATAAAAAATATATATATATTTGACTTCCAAAATATTTGGATTTATATTATATTATGCATATATCATTAATATATATAACTGTCCCTATATAAAAGAGTAATTTTTTTCCTGAACTGACCTGTCTTTCCAGATACGAAAGCGGATCGATATTCGGTTCTGGTGACCGCACCTCTGATGAATGGACCTCATGGTTCCTGTCTCGAACTAAAATCAATATCCATATCGATCTCAATGTATCATGAGCGGGCTCTTATCGTACGATTGATTAAATGTCAAACTTTCATGTTCTTGACTTGTGGTCGATCTTTTGAGAGTACCTACTCCAATAACGTTCAATACCCTACCTGCTCTGTTGAAGGCGGCCAATATCCACCCTGCTACGGCAGGTCGTGGGAATCTTGAATACTGCGACAGGTGGTGTATTGATCGGTCAATACATTACTCGCTGCAATATAATATTGAATGCTGCAATATTGATTGCTGCGTAGCAGGTAGATATTGGCTGCATTATGTTGAATTTTTTAATTTGAATTTTTGAATGTGTGGTTGTTATTGGCCTGGGATAACTGTCCCCGTCCTTTCCTTTTCTTTTGTAACTCTCCCCGTCCCCTTAATCTCATAAAAAAAAATATTAGTTTTTTTGAAAAAATAACCCTAAAAGCCACCCTCAACAGAAACAAAGCAATTTGAATACTTGTCATTATACAACATAGGTTGTTGGTATTGCAGTTGTATTGATTCTACATATTTGAATGATTAAATCTATATAATTGAAGTGTTTCAATTTTTGTTACCAAATTTCAACCAAAAATGATAAACTAAAACGTTTATAAATGAAAACACCATTAATTATAGATAGTAACAACAAATTAAATGTTTGAATGATTTAAGTTAGATTAAATTACTTAGTAGTGCAATTTTTTTTTATTAAAAAAATAATACTCTTAATTATTTATTTTTCAATTTTATAGATTTAATCATAACAAAATGTTTGAATGATTTAAATTAGATTAGATTACTTAGTGGTACAATTTTTTTTTCATTAAAAAAAATAATACTCTTAATTATTTATTTTTCAATTTTATAGATTTAATCATAACTATTACAATTGCAAAAGCTTGAAACTTTTAATTGTTTATTTTTTATTTTTACATATTTAATGGCTTGAAACATTTAATCTAAATTAATAAGTCACAAAATTGATAAAGAATTATAGTAAAAATAATGATAGAAAAATGAAAAACAAATAAAAATATTTCACCTAATTTTGTTGTATATTGGTTAGATATTTTAAATTAACAATTGAAATAAAATTTATCAACAATGTTATGGTTATTGTTGTTGTATATTGGTTAGATATTTTAAATTAACAATTGAAATAAAGTTTATCAATAATGTTATGGTTATTGTTTTTGTTTATGATTGTGATTGTGATGTTATAAAGATTATTTGAAAAAATAAATTTCGCAAATAAATTTAATTTTATTTAATGTTATAATATTTCTTATTTTAATATTATAAATATTAGGTAATTGTACCTATTTTTCCTTATTTATATGTGGATTAAAATAAATACAACTTTATCTTTGTTCATCATTTTGATGTTATAGAGATTAAGTGATCAATTAAATATTATAATTAAGTTTAATTTTATTTATTTTCTCTCTGCTAATATATGTATAGTGATACTACTTATTTTAATGTTATACATATTATATGATTTTACTTGTAACATTAAATTTTCTTTTGATTATTGAAGGATATTTATACTTTGTAGAGTATTCTGCATATGTTTTGAATATTAGTAATTTTTGTGCAATATACATATAGGTATCACTAATTAGTTTTATTACAGATACCAAATTTGATGATAAACACTCAAGATGAATTATAACTTCATGATAAATATTGTTAAGTATATTAACCTAAACCAATCTAGCACCTCAAAGGACTCATCACTCCTTTATGGGAGCATCTTTTAGTGTCTTGGTGAGTCATTGCCATTGACAAAATTTCACTCATCTGAGTCTTGACAAAAAAAAACAAAAGCTTCATCGAAATATCCAACAAACATACGATCTGGACTATTTGTTTTAGCATCATGG
Organism: Picea glauca; assembly: GCA_000966675.3. Classification (NCBI taxonomy): domain Eukaryota; kingdom Viridiplantae; phylum Streptophyta; class Pinopsida; order Pinales; family Pinaceae; genus Picea; species Picea glauca. Next base: position 829,590 of record JZKD02S0686480.1, read on the forward strand.
CATCTTCTGTTCGAATTGCAAATGCGAAAAACACAATTCAGATATGACAATAAAAAATCATGCAGATTAAAAACTCAAAGATTTCATGTGGTTCACCCAAACGTTGGGCTACATCCACCAAGAAAAGGTATATGTTGTCTTATTATTCAGATCATGGAGATTTACAACAGACTTGCAAGATCTCTTATATCCCTCTCACATCCTCCCTTATCTGCCTCTACGAGCTTACATAAATTTATATACATTTACACATGAAACTGATTATTAAATGCAATCTCATCCATATTCTAACTTGGTCTTATTAGTTACAACCAACGATGAATAATAGGATCTAAATCTATTCTTGGGAATTTGTTGTCACCAAATTCAACAATCTCCACCTTGACAACCATTAACTTGATACCTTGTTCATTCCTTTTGTTCATCACCTTTTCTGCAAGCCAAGAGAAGCCAAGCACCATCGTAACTTCTCTAAAAGTACTAGTTTTGTGAACATGTTTGTGAAGTTCTCTTTTGTATGCACTTTCTCAAGAGAGTCTCCACGTTCATTGATGACCCATCTTACAAAATGGTACTTTATAGATATATGTTTTGTTTTACTATGATAGGTTGGATTCTTAGCCAAGTGAATAACACTTTGACTATCACAACGTAACTTTACTTTGTCCCGAATCCTTTCAAACTCACCAAACAAACCTTTCAACCAAACTGCCTCTTTGCAAGATTGTGAGGAAACTACGTATTTTGATTTTGTAGTGGATAAAGCAACAATGTTCTGTAGCTTTGACATCCAACAAATAGCTCCACCCGCAAGAGTAAATAAATACCCTGAAGTCAACCTTCTCTTGTCCAAATCAACTGCAAAATCGGAATCAACATATCCACAAACTAATTCAAAACCACTGTTATAAGTGATACAATAATCACTTGTGCCCCTCAGATAATGAAGCACCCATTTCACTGTTGCTCAGTGCTCTTTACCTGGATTCTCCATATACCTACTGACAACCCCAACTGCATGTGAAATTTCTGGCCTTGTACTAACCATCACATACATTAGACTTCCTACTGCATTAGCATATGGTATTCAAGACATATATTCCTTTTCTTCTTTTGTACTAGGACATAAACTTGAAGAAAGCTTAAAATCAGAAGCCAAAGGGACTAAACTGGTTTCACATCGTTCATACCAAACCTCAAAAGTATCTTCTCAACATACTTCTATTGTGACAACCAAATCTTACCATTCCTCCTATCTATGAATATCTCCATGCCCAAAATTTGCCTTTTTCCTCCTAGATCTTTCATATCGAACATCCTAGCCATCTAAGCCTTTAACCTATTGATGTCAGCTATGCTTTTGCTTGCTAAAATAATATCGTCAACATACAATACTAAGATAATAAATATGCCATTATTCAATTTCTTAAAGTAGACACAATGATCATACTCACTCCTTGTATAATTCTGGCTCACCATGAAAGAGTCAAATTTCTTGTACCATTGTCTGGGCGATTGCCTCAGACCATACAATGATTTCTTGAGCCTGCACACAAACTTCTTGCTGCGATTTTGAACGAACCCTTCAGGTTGTTTCATCTAGATCTCATCATCCAAATCTCCATGTAAGAAAGCAGTCTTAAAATCTAGTTGCTCCAACTCCAAATCAAGTAATGCAACTAATGCTAACACAATTCGAATTGAAGCAGACTTAACAACTAGTGAAAAATATCATGAATGTTAATAACTTCTTTCTGAGAATATCCTTTCCTAACTAGCATTTCTTTGTACCTTTCCATCTTATCACTAACACCCTTCTTCATCTTGTAGACCCACTTGCAACCTACAGTTAATTTTATGTCTCTTGGAAGTTCTACCAGGTCCCATGTGGCATTCCTCTCTAATTCCTTCATTTCAACCTTCATTGCTTATTTCCATTTATCACTATTAGAACCCTTCACAGCTTTCTAATAGCATGAAGGTTCATCATCATTAGTACTTAAAGAAACCGACGAAACAAAATCATCATACCTTCTTGGAGGAACTCTGACCCGTGTAGACCTCCTTAGGGAAGTTTGTGGTTCATCCACATTCTGTTGATTGTTATCATCAATCATTTCTTCCTCTCCAGGAAACTCTTCATGAACATCTTCAGAAACTTGTTCATGATCACTTTCATTTGTATTTGAATTGGTTTCAAACTTAATCTGTTGATACTTAGGTACTTCTTCCTGTTTCATATCTATATTTGATTTGATGAGAGATGATTCATCAAATATTAAATCTCTGTTAATGGTGATATCGTGGGAAATAGGATCCCACAACCTGTACCCCTTAATACCGTCACCATATCCAACAAAGATAAGCCTTTTTAATTTCATATCTAGTTTAGAACGTCGATGTTTCAGAATTAGAGCATAGGCTTCACAACCAAAAACTTTTAGATTAGAATAATTAAAAGGGTAACCTTTCCATAACTCTTTAGGAATATTGCATTCTATTGTTGTTGATAGTGACCGATTCACTAGATAACAAGTTGTAGTTACTACTTCTGCCCACATTTCCTGCTGTAAGTTGGCGTTACTAAGCATATTCCTTGCCCTCTCTAGAAGAGTCATGTTCATGTGTTCAACAACTCCATTTTGTTGAGGAGTATAGGCAGTGGTTTTATGCCTATCAATCCCAAAATCCTTGCAATAGTTCTCAAATTCCATTGACGTAAATTCACAACCATTATGAGTTCTTAAAAATTTAATGGATCTACGAGTGCTCTTTTCCACTAAAGCTCTAAACTGCTTGAAAACTGTAAATACAACAACCTTTTTTTTCAACATATAGATCCACACCTTCCTAGAGAAATCATCTATAAAAGTAAAAAAATATGATGATCCTCCATACGAAACAGTAGGGGATTGTCCCCAAACATCAAAATGGATATAATCAAGGATTCCCTCATTGGTGTGTCTTCCGGTTTTAAATCTCTACTTATTCTGTTTTCCATAAATACAGTGCTTGTAGAAATCTAACTTTAAAGACTTTAGACTAGGATGCAACTTGCGATCAGATAATACCTTCAATCATATTTCGCTCATATGGCCCAAACATTGATTCCACAGTCAAACATAATCAGTGTCATTCTCAAATACCACTGTCGCATGATCTGACTTAGTTCTTCCTTCTAACAGAAACATGTTACCAACCTTCTTCTCTTTCATAACCAATAGGATTCCTTTGTAGACCTTCATAAATCCACTTTGAACAACAATTTTATATCCTCCAGTGTCTAAGAATCCCAAATAAATTAGGTTCTTCCTAATCTCAGGTACATGTCTCACATCAGTTAGTATTTTAACAGTTCCATCAAACATCTTAATTCTAATTCTACCAATTCCCACAACTTTACATGATATATCATTTCTCGTGTAAACAATTCCATCATCCATAGACTGGAAAGTAATAAACCAGTGTCTCTGAAGACACGTGTGATTTGAAGCACTAGAATCTAATAACCATTGTTGATCATATCGTGAAACAACAATAATTGATCAAACTTCATCAGTCATACTTGAACCTGTTGTTGAACCTGTTTCCGTTGCATTTTCTTCCTTCGTCTCTTTTGGAGGGTCTTCTTTGGAGGCTTGTTGTCTCTTCCAACAATCCTTCTTCAGGTTTCTATATTTGCCACAAAACCAACCCTTAAGTTTTCTTTTCTTTCCCTTCGACTTTGATCGAGAAAAATCCCTCTGAACATGTCCTCTTTCCTTAGGTCTTCCTTTGACCACCATCGCCTCAGATGTAGAGGTTTCAAAACTGGATTTCTTCCTTGTTTCCTCAGACAGTAAATCTCCAACAATAAAATCAAACTCAATACTTTATGTTGAACTGAAAATAATAGAGGTAACAAAGTGATCCTATGAATCAGGCAAAGAATACAATAATGTAATTTCCTTATCTTCAGATTCAAATTTTACTCCCATGATGGTCAACCAAACTAAGAGAGTATTAAAATTATTTAAATGATCATATTTTTTTGTACCTTCCTTCATGCGCAAACTGTACAATTGTCTTTTCAGGAAGATCTTGTTCGTGAAGGATTTCTTCATATACAAGCTTTCCAACTTCATCCACAAACCGACCGTTGTTTTCTTCGCGACAATGTTGAACAAAACATCATCGGCCAAACAAAATCGTATGGCACTCAGTGCTCTCCTCGTATCGATCTCATCCTAGTCTTCATCTGTTATGGTCATGGGTTTCTTTGCTTTTCCTAGAAGTTCCTTCACCATGCCTTGTTGCATGAGTAGATCGTGCATCTTAACCTTCCATATCTCTAAATTGTTTTAGCCATTAAACTTCTCAATTTCGAATTTAACACTCTGAGTTTTCGTCATTAGGAGAAGAAAAAATTCCAAAAAACCACTGCTTATAAAATAAATCCCTTTAAAAATGTGGAGAAATAATGGTATAAACTCCAAAAGGTTTAATACAATTTTTTTTAATAAAAAACATTTTTACTTCATACCTTTACTCCATAAAAAATAAAAATTACTTCATACTCTTACCTTTTCAAAAAACATGCGAATGTTTTCTTTGAAAGGAGATCGACATTCCTTGGACTATTTAAAGGGAGCGCTATCACTCCTTCACTATGGATGGGGGAGCGTCGATGCTCTGTGGTGCATGATACAGGTGCACAGATTTCACGAAAATTAGGATTTCACAAGTGTGAGAGCGCTGGCATGCCTCTAACACTGCCTAGGGAGCGTCGATGACCTTCTACTCAATTCCCACCTGTGGCTTTGATACCAATTGTTAGAATTGAAAATGCGGAAAACACAATTTACATATGACAATCAACAATCATGCAAATTAAAAACTCAGAGATTTCACGTGGTTCACCCAAACGTTGGGCTACGTCCACAAAGAAAATGTATCAGTTGTCTTATTATTCAGATCATGGATATATTTACAGTGGAATTGCAAGCTCTCTCATATCCCTCTCACATCCTCCTTTATCTTCCTCTATGAGCTTACATAAATTTATATACATTTACACAACATACTGATTATTAAATGCAATTTCATCCATATTCTAACTTGGTCTTATTAGTTACAACCAACACTGAATAATAGGATCTAAATCTATTCTTGGGGATTTTTTGTCACCAAATTCAACGTCTTCATCGATATAAAAGGTTATTTACAGTTTCTATAAGTAGGTGTGTAAACTTAGTTTTCTATTTTTATTTCTTTTGATTCAATAAAAACTCATAAACACTACATGCTTAGGGTCACCGTTATCTGTAATAATTAATTCTATTATTGACTGGTTAATTCCAATAATTTTATCTAAATGTTAGATTGTTGCTCTTGTTGATGCATAATAATTGATGTAACAGAGATTCTATGTAGATAGTTATCTTTTATCTTATCCTTGGACTACAACAAAAATGTATTTTTCTTATAATAATCATTCATGTTGTTAGTCGAGTCAAAGTTGCAATGATGTATAAAGCTAGATTACTAGGAATAGGTCGTGGAGTAATGATCCATGCTTCAAAGGATCCACCAATTGTTTTATCTTAATGAAAAATACAACATTATTGCATGATCTAGCAGATGTAATTTAGGTCATTTTCAAACTTTGACAAATTCTTGGAGTCGGTGCTATAGCTTGTAATTCAATTCGGCCTCAAATTTGATAAAAAAAAAGCGAGTATGGACCCTGAAGCACCTAAATAAGAGTTTGGTAGTATGTGCTATATGGAATTACCTTGAATCATCAAATCACCCAACAAGAGAGTAATAAATGGTGTACATCTATGAATCTGAAACACCCAACAAGAGAGTAATAAATGGTGTACATCTATGAATCTTTGGATGGAAAGTATATCTCAAAGTATATTTCAAATACGAAAATGTATCTAAGTAGATAATCTTACCACCATATAAGGGTCATCGATGTACTCTTAAGACACAAAGAGTGAATTAAATTTTCTTTACATTACATTGAAATTTGTGTCCAAATAATTTTCAAAGATGTCACTTCTCTTAAAAATAGTGTACAATTTGAATATGAATGGTGACATGAAATTAAATGTTTGAATGGTTTGGATTAAAATGATTAATGTGAATCTAAATTAGATTAATTGGCGATCTGTATTTTCTAAATAAAAGCACCAATAATTATAGATAGTAATAGAAAATCAAAATATTTGAATGATCTAAATTATATTAAAGTGGTGTGGATTTTTTAATGGAAAGAATAATATATATATATATATATATATATATATATATATATATTTGAATTTTATAGATTTAATGATAATAATTAAACTTGCAAAATGTTGGAATATTTTTTATTGTTTATTTTTCACTTTTGCATATTTAAACATATCAATTAGACTTGAAAAAATGTGAAAAAACTTTATCTAAATTAATAGTTTATAAAAGTCCCTAAAGTAAGGATAATAATAGAAAATGAAAGAGAATAAAAATTATGATGAACTCCCCCTTATCCAACTCTTTCGGGGCTGTTGCGACCTTCCGGTCTAGGATCGTTCAAGTCTTCGAGTCAAATGACTTGTCGGCTCCTGATGGAATCGTCCCTTTACTTGACACATGCCCTCTTTTACTTCATCGACACCCGTGATGTGGCACCTGCAAACCCTTTCCTTGCGCTTTTAACTCTTATACGGATGGATGTTAACTCCAAATGATGGGCTCCCTTGTTGATATGACCGCAAGATGTACACGTGGGCCAACTCTCTTTGTGACTCTGTGCTTCGGGACTTTTGTGAACTTCTTTTTTCTTTTCCCAATTTCCAAATCGGTGAATTCTCCGGGACCCAATCTACGGTCCACGCTCTTCTTTTGATCAATGGTTGTGATTAAATCATGAGTTCGGACATCGCGATTCCTCTCTTCTCATGACTCTTCCTTCCCCAACTTTCGATCAGTGAAATGCTGATCTTGACCCCACGTGTCCTCCTCAACGAGCGGCTAAGATTTCTTCATCTCTTAGCTCCTCAGGACTTCTCCTCGACTCTCGTTCAAAGGGTTCCTCCTTCGAAATACGTGACTCTTTGCCACATGCCCTCTAGATGTAACGACCTAGATCTAATTTGCTCTTCATGACTTCACAAAGACTCTTGTTTTCTCCTGGAAAACCTTCCAAAGCTCCTGCTCCCGAACTCCTCGATATTTTTCCACCTGTCTTCTCCTCAACGATGGATGACCTCTTCGTCTCTGGGACTTTAGAAAGTCCTCGACTTCTTTGCACACTTAGCGCAATTTTTCTTTTTCGAGACTTAGGTTGTTCTCGAAACTCCTTCTGCACTCCTTGCAGAAATATGCACAACTCTTCTACAACTTTGCTTGGATTGAATACCTTCCAAGTTCACGTTCCTTTTTGAACTTCCTTGTTCCCTCCTGACAACTTCTCTCTCTTCTTCCTGAGCTTTGTAAGATGAAATTACAGCCCTTAGGCACACTCCCTGCACTCAGCTCAGCTTCTCAACGACTTCTCTCTCTCTGCCTTACGGAAAGGTTAAGGCATCTCCTTTCCTTTGTCGATGTGCTTCTTTCAAAGCCTTCCTTCACTAGAATGTTCAGCAATTCTGGGATTCTCCAACACTTTCAGCAGTATTGCTTATGTGCATGCTCACACAAGCTCGATGCCATCCTAGCAGAGTGTTTCAGAGTAATTAGTAACTCTGGGTTGTGCTCCTCCTCACATAGTCTTTCTTTTCAAGGAACTTAACTACCTTGAATTCTCTCCCTAAGTCTGCAAATTAATCTGTTGTTCCCTAATCTGTTGTGCCCTACTGGCAGCTTCTCTTCTGAGTCCATTGAGTTCAAATACACACTCCTTGCATTGTCTTACAGAGTTTCCTTACTCTGTCGTGCACTCCTTTCACTTAGCATAAAGAACCAGACTTAACTCAACACACTCTCGGATAGGAAACTGTATCTCTATCCCTGCAGATGATTACTAACATTCATCTACAATTCAAATGCATGTAAAAGACATTCACAACACTCATCCATTGAACATAAATGTAAAACATGAAAAACTCTTATTTTTCTATTAATGGTGGAATGCCAAATTACAGTGATGGAGTCCGAGCTACAATAGAGTCTCAGCTCTCTGAGCTTCCCCTCAAACTCTAAGCTTCTACCTCCTAGCAGATCCAACCTCTACTTTGAATTGATACAAATATTTATACAAGAGGAGCTCTATGAGCTTCCCTCGCAAGCTAAAATTAGTGGTGTCAAATCACCTTTCAAACACCCATCTAATGGACCGATTGAAATGATGGAAATCTGCTCCAAATCGGATGCAGATCTCTTATGTCGTTAGCCTATTAATGGCGACCTTATCTCTAGCTTGTGCGAAATCATATCCTAGCCTTTCCAGCTTGTCTTCAATTAATGTCTCGATCACGTCTCGAATTCTCGAGGCAAAATGAGAAGACAACGCCTCTCCTTCCTCGAATACGCACCACGCGTGTTTGATCATCTCACGCGTGCTGAGATGGAGCGATTCTCCTCCATCAAAAAACATTTCAACAAATTTGAACTTGGACATCCTATGAGTAGTATTAATTTTGTTGTATATTAGTTAGATATTTTTGTTGTATATTGATTAGATATTTTAAATTGACCATTGAAATAAAATTTATCAACACTGTTATGATTGTTGTTTTTTTTCATAATTTTGATGTTATAGAGATTAAGTGAGAAGCTAAACTTTGACACCGGAGTAATAAACGGTACACGCATATTTCGTTCCAATTCGATGTATTCCACGAGAACATAGTTGATATTTCGGGCTCTCCACAGAGACATGTATCTCTATTGAATGATCCACTGAGCACATTAGTAAAATGAAATATCTCAATGCGTTGGTAATCAATTTTCAAAATATTTATATTCTTCACTTCACACTCCTCCAAAGATATTGTCTTGTATGGTCACCAGTCTTACGACACCTGCAAGTTACCGGAAAGTGATATTGTCTAGTATGGTCACGAGTCTTACTTGTGAGAATAATGTCCAAACTTTAGAATGTTTTTAGAGATTTCTTGGTGAGTTGTTTTACTACAGTTGAATTTTAGATGATAAGAGGTTCTAGATATATACTTTTAGGATTTTGTTCCTGGTTTATTGGTGAGATTTCCAACTATAAATGTAATAATGTATGTTTTCCTTCTGATGACTAGATTGTGATTAGCATTTGTGCTCACGGTTTTTACATGTTTAATCTCTGTTTATAATTTGGTATCAGATCTTAGGTGAGCTCATGCGAGATAAAACCGTTGTGAGGAGCCACGATTTGAAGCAGTGTATAGAGCCGCAGCTGCCATCGTATGATTCCTGTGAAGAGAAGCATTCACCAGTTTTCGATATGCGGACGTGTTGATGAGTAAATCTGTTAAATTTTTTGAACGTGTATGACAGACAACCGCCATTTCTGTAGTGAATCCGTTACCAAACTGTAGAGAAGCAGTGGATTGCACGTGAGCCCGTAGCAGAGCGAAGGTGCTAGGAGCCGTGGTGCCGGGAACCTGCTGTGCTGCGTGGAGCAGAGAGGATCATCAAGGAGTGACCTGCGTGTTTCTGTGCGTAGGAGTTGTAAAGGAAGTCGTCGCGTGGAGAGGTCGCAACTTGTGCTTTGTGGTGATGAGCCAGCGTGGGAGGTAAAAAAAAATAGAGGTCCGCGCACTGTGCCATCGTTTATGAAGAGGCCCGTAAATGTGTCCATTGACTACACAGTAAGCCAGTAAAAACCAACAATACATATGTGGGGAGCCGTGTCCTAAAATTGTTGCCGACATTAACATTCAAGATATTAATCTCTGTTTATAATTTGGTATCATTGGTATCAGAGCATATAGAAACCGTGAGCACAAATGCTCATCACCTTCCATTCATCAGAAGGAAAACACTGTTACATTTATAGCTGGAAAGCTCACCAATAAACCAGGAACAGAATCCTAGAAGTATGGATTTAGAACCTCTTATCATCTAAAATTAAACTTTAGTAAAACAACTCAATGGCTCTAACAACATTCTAAAGTTTCTACATTATCTAACTTGCTTCTAAAAAAGTGAAAGTTGAGTTTACCAAGAGACTTCATAAATATATCAGCGACCTTATCATTTGTATTACAAAAAATTAAATTAATTTCCTTTGATTCAATCTTCTCTCTCACTAAGTGGTTGTGTAGTTGAATGTGTTTTGATCTTGCATGATATATTGGATTGTGTGCTAATTTGATAGCACTTTGATTATCACAATTGATGCATGATGTCTAGGATCACTACATGTTTGTTTCCACAGGTACCAGAGTTGGTGGATTGTATAAGTTGGATGTGACAATGAACTGTCATGTTGCATTGATATCCACAACAATGTCAACAAAAGAGTTATGGAACCACATATATGGGCACCTCAATTACAATGATTTGATGTTGTTGCAAGGAAAAACAATGGTATAAGATACTCCTGTTATGAAGAATGATCACTTTCCATGTGAAGCATTTGCACTTGGTAAGGAGCATAGAGAGGAGTTTATCATACATACAAAGAAAATATAAACTGATATACATGAATTAATTCATACTGACTTTGTGGTTCTTCGTACTTTTTTATTTTTGTTGATGACAAATCTAAATATACTTGGGCCTATTTCATAAGGAGAAAATGTGATGTATTTGAGCATTTTAAAGAATTCAGAACTGTGGCTGAAAAACAGACAGGAAAATGTATTAAAATTATCAGATGTGATCAGGGTGGTGAATATACATCAGGAGCATTTAAAAGTTATTGTAAATTTAATGGAATCCAACAACAATTTACAATACCTCGTACACCTTAGAAAAATGTTGTCACTGAGAGAAGGAACAAAACATTGGTGGAGTGTTCTCGTAGTATGCTTCGAGGTAAAAAATTTCTAATGGTTTTTGGGCAGAAGCCATTAATACTGTTTTTTATTTAAAGAATCGAAGTCCAACTAAGAAGATAGATTTCCAAACTCCTTTTTAGACTCTTCATGGTTATAAACCTGATGTGAGTCAGTTAAGAGTGTTTAGATCCACTGCCTTTGCACATCTTCCAAAGGATGAGTGAAGAAAACTTGATGCAAAATCAATCAAGTATGTTTTTATTGGGTATTGTACTAATAAAAAAGCATACAAATTGTTTGATCCGAGTTCACATAAATTGATTGCAAGTAGAGATGTGGTGTTTCATGAGAATGTAGATAGAGGTGATACAATGATTGATGTTGATGCTTAGCATAATGATAATGATGAACATGTCAAGATAGACGCAATGGTTAAACAAGAATAAGAATAGGTATAGGTTCAAGAACGAAATGAAAGCATTATGGACACTTCAAGCAATCTTGATACATCAAGTGGAGAAGAGTCACCACGGAGCAGGAGACGAGATGAAAGCAGTGATGGACCAAGGAGGTCATCACAAAAAACTCAACCACCTATAAGGTTTAAATATTATGCATTGATGTCACATGTAATGAATATTGTAGAACATGTGAACTTTGAACAAGCAAAATAACATGAAAGAGTGGAGAAATGATATGAATGAAGAATATGACTTTCTTATGAAAAATCACACATGGGAATTGCTTAAACTGTCTAAAAACAAAGTCTCTATTGGAAGCAAATGGTTGTATAAATCTAAATTTAAAGCAGATGGTAACATTGATAAATATAAGGCAAGATTAGTTACAAAAGGATATTCACAAAATGAGGGAATTGATTACAAGGATACTTTTGCACCAGTAGATAAATTGAATACAATTAGAGTACTGATTGCCTTAGCTACAAAACATAATTGGAAAATACATCAGTTAGATGTCAAATTTTCTTTTCTAAATGGTGATTTAAAGGAAGAGGTTTATTTGGTTCAGACTGAAAGGTTTGTCAAGAAGGGACATGAGCATCTAGTCTATAGGTTAAGGAAAGTCTTATATGGTTTGAAACATGCACTTAGATCATGGTATGTAAAGATAGATACATTCTTTTATCATAATGGTTTTGTGAAAAAAAAAGTGACACTAACCTATATGTTAAGAAAGATGAAGAAGGAAATGTTTTTTTAATATCTTTATATGTGGATGATGTCATAATTATAGGTAGTGCACACAATTTAATTGAAGAGATTAAAAGTCAGTTGTCTGAAGAATTTGAAATGAAAGATCTTGGCGAATTGCATCACTGTTTAGGACTTGAGGTTTGGAGAGAGCCTTGTAAGACATTAATCACACAAAGTAAATACACAAAATAAATTCTTAGAAAGTTCAATATGAGTGAATGTAAAGCTATGTCAACTCCCTTAGAGAAAAATGCAAATTTAGACAGTGATGATGTAACTAAAGAGGCATATGGTACTTTATATCGTGAGTTGGTGGGAATTTTGAACTACATCACCACTACCAAACCATACATTGCATACTCAGTCAACATCCTTAGTTAGTTCATGGCTAAGACTTCTGAAAGTCATTGGGGAGCTGCAAATAAATTCCTCTGATACTTGAAAGGAACAATAAATTTTGGTATTATGTATACTGATGAATCTGATGTTGAACTGACAAGTTTTTCTGATTCATATTGGGCAGGAAATCATAATGATACAAGATCTACCTTAGGCTATGCATTTCATATAGGATCAGGGGTTGTATCGTGGAGTAGCAAGAAATAGGCAACTGTTTCTTTTTCGTCAACAAAATCTAAGTATAAATCCTTGACCAGTGCTACCTGTGAAGTTGTTTGGTTATGAATAATTCTTACAGATGTTGAAGAGGAGAAAAATGGTCCACCATGCATGAATTGTGATAACTAAAGTGCTATCAAATTGGCACACAATCCAATATATCATGCAAGATCACATTGGCACACAATCCAATATATCATGCAAGATCAAAACACATCCAACTACAACACCACTTTGTGAGAGAGAAGGTTGAATCAAAGAAAATTAATTTGATTTTTTGTAATACAAATGATAATGTGGCTGATATATTTACCAAGTCTCTTGGTAAACTCAAGTTTGAATTTTTAGAAACAAGTTAGATGTTGTAGAAAATTTGTTTCTCCATTAAAAGGGCTGTGAGAATAATGTTGAAACTTTAGAATGTTGTTAGAGCTTTCTTCTTGAGTTGTTTTACTAAAGTTTAATTTTAGATGATAAGAGGTTCTAGATCCATACTTGTAGGACTTTGTTCCCGGTTTATTGTTGAGCTTTCTAGCTATAAATGTAATAGTGTTTTCCTTCTAATGAATGGATTGAATGGATTGTGATGAGAATTTGTGCTCACCGTTTCTACATGCTTAATCTCTGTTGAAAAAAATAATATGCTTAATTATTTATTTTTCAATTTTATAGATTTAATAATAACTATTAGACTTACAAAATCTTAGAAAATAATATGCTTAATTATTTATTTTTCAATTTTATAGATTTAATAATAACTATTAGACTTACAAAATCTTAGAATATTTTTAATTGTTTATTTTATATTTTCACATATTTAATGGCTTGAAAAAATTAATCTAAATTAATAGGTCACAAAATCGATAAAGAGTTATAGTAAAGATGATGATAGAAAAATGAAAGACAAATAAAAACTTTTCACCAAATTTTGTTGTATATTGGTTAGATATTTTAAATTAACAATTGAAATAAAGTTTATCAACAATGTTTATGGTGGTTGTTTTTGTTTGTGACTCTTATGTTATAGAGATTATTTGAATTTTTTTTTTTTATAAATGGGTTTAATTTTATCTATTTCCTCTCATATATATATATAATTTTATGATATTAATTATTTTAATATTATAAATATTAAGTAATCGTATTTGTTTTTCCTTATTTATATGTGGATTAAAATAAGTACAACCTTAGTTTTGTTCATGATTTTGATGTTACAGAGATTAAGTGAGCAACTAAATATTGTTGGAAATTGTAATTACAAGTTGGTGAGATCTTCAAGTCTTCGTCGATTTGTCTGTTAGTAGTTTGTCAGTTAGTCGAAATGTCAGTTACAGAGTGTGACAATGTGTAAGTGCAAAGTCACACATTAACTCAAAAGTAGGTCGGCAAGAAGGAAGTTATAAATGGAGCCGAACTCTATCTTCTTGAGCTTTGTTAAGTAGTTGAAGATTCATTCGCATTAATGACAGTCTTTAATGTTGACTCAGTCTTAGCTTCTGTAGGAAGTCTCAGTCGGTGTTCATATAAGTCTGAGTCTCTTAGTTAGTATATAGATGTTGGAGGATGCTGAAGAGAAGTCATTGATGCGTAAAGAAGAAGTAGAGAGGTAGAGAGAACCAGAAGAAGATGAAGAGTTGACAGAAGAAGTCATTAGAGTCAAAGCTCATATTTTGTCACTCTATTTTGTATTCGCGTAGAACACCAAAGTTCATTAATATCAAGTATTTGTGTATTGACAAGTTTCTGTCTTATTTCTAATTTTATGTGCTAAGCATAGCACTGTGTTATTCCTCTTTCATAAATCATTTCATTAAGTGTGTGTATTCACAACACGCAACAAACTGAGCAATATGTGCACTACATACTAGTCTTGAGAACTCTCTTGGATAGCCTGTTTGGTGCACAATATTTGAAACGACATTTTGTAGAGTATATTGCGCAAGGCATCGCGTCGTCTATTCCCTTCAAATTGGTATCAGAGCAAGTTGATCAATAGCAAGTTGGTCAAGAGAATTTATAGGAAAGAACTATGAGATGTGGTCCTTGACCATGAAGGATTTCTTCTGAGGTCAATATGTATAAGAAATAGTCGAGAATGGCTATATGGAACGAGTATATCAGGAAGCATACAATGCCCTGACACAAGTTGAGAAAGATGTCGTGAAAGATCAAAGAAGGAAGGATGGAAAGGTGTTGTTTTACATACATCAAGCCATGCATGAGAGGATACTTCCAAGAGTTGCATTAGAAAAGCAAGCCAAGGAAGCAAGGGACACATTACAAAACTCTTATCAGGGTATGGAAAAAGTAAAGACTGCAAAATTGCATATCCTTAGAAGATATTTTGAAACTATGTCAATGAAAGACTCATACACACTAGATTCAATATGCACCCATGTCATTGGACTGATAACTCATATTAAATCTCATGGTGAAACCACAAAAAACATTTTTTTTTTGAGAAGGTACTTAGGAGTCTTCCTCCTAATTTTGACACCCTTGTTGTGAGTCTAGAAGAGAGAAAAGACTCCATCCAGTTCAGTTTAGATGAATTTAAATATTCCCTCATCAATCATGAAAAAAGATTGAATAGGTCAAATATGTCATTAGAGAATGAATTTTCCGTGCAGTCATCTATAAGCCATGGAAGAGGAAGGGGGAGAAATAAATCTAGAGGCAGAGGAAGAAGTTCTGTTAGATATGGATGTAGTAGCAATCCTAAAAATACTGGTGGAAGAGGTCAAAGCCCAAGTACCAGTCAACCAAGTTGTCAGATAACAATCAAGTTAAAGATTCTATGCCATTACTATAAAAAGTATGGATATTTTGCATATGAGTACAGGAAGAGACAATATAATCAAAACAAGAAAAGTCACAATCTGCCAAACAACACAAATAACCAAACTTGCCTTAAGTTTATGGTGCACACTGTAGCAATACCTAGTGTAGTAGAAATGTGTTGCAGACCCCCTACCTCAACAAGGTCCACTGACCTCCCAGTCTCTGGATTGTTCCAAATTCGGACACAAAAGAGCTCTTAGGGCTCCTGTTGGAACCCTTTGAACAAATCCACAGGTCCCTTTGTCCTCTAGCACATGCCTTGAGAAAACCTATGCACGTGCTTAGCTTTCGACACTCTACTCTCTTCTGAACTAGCACACCTTTCGCGTTTCGAGGCTTCGGGACTTCGGGGTTTTCAACGCAAAGTGCCCCGGCTCCTTGTCCTTCGAATTGCCAAAACCTGAAAAACGGTTGAGGTTCTTGGCTACTCCCTTAACCTCTCTCAATGTGAGCACTTCCTCATGACCATGCGCTAACACCAAAAGGCGCCTTTCGTGGTTTAGGACTTCGACATTCAAGAGTCCCTTCCCTTTGCGTCTTGAAACCCCGAATCCTAGTAATTCATCAAACCAGATCCGACGGTCCTGCATCCTCCTCGCTCGACGACTACGATTGTTTCTTGATTTCGTGAATCGAGACTCCACGTCTCCCGACTCCTAGCCTCTTGAACACCCTGGTCCCAAAATGCTAAAAAGGACTTAACGAGATTTGGCGCCTCCTCTAGCCTTCATCCACGTGACCACCACTCTGTGGCTACGTGCTTAACATCAAAGTGCTATCGGATTTCACGATTTAGGGAATCGCGATGCAAGCGTTTCCCCTGTTCTCTATATTTCGAATCCCTGGTTCCCGAAATGGCTCAGATCATTTCGGTATTTTGCGAACTCAGAGTTCAAAATGCAAGGACTCCAAAATATCTTGTCACTCCAATCCCCAAATTCCAATATGGAAATTCTTGTATGAGATCAACGATTGTCATTGATTCGGATCTGCGGTCACTATCCTTTATGAGCTTTATAGTATTGGAAGATACTCGGCCGTAATCCCCTCGTTGCTCTGTGAGATCTAACAGCCCACGAGATTTTTCACTTCTCCATGAAGCGTCTCCACCGTTTGTTTCATGTCCTCTCCTGCGAAACCTTCCAGAGGTTAAACTCTGTGCATCGTCCTGCAGATCTGATGGCTATCGGTCCTTTGCACTAGATTTGATGACCCATATTTGTTTCTCTTCCTTGTGCACTTTCCTGTGTGCATCTGGACGTTCACTTCAACGACCCAGATCTCGCCTCTCCAGCTGATCTAATTGTTGGTTGTGGAGCCTGATTATCTTCCTGATTTAGATATCTTTTGCTTTCAGCCGTGTTTATACCCCATGAAGTATTTACACCCCAGAAGTATGCACACTCTTCCATGCGGGGGAGTGCAGAGGGGGGGTACCCCTCTGCGGGGTCTGGGGTGGTCCATCCCCCCGGCTGGGGGGTCTGGGGGCAAGCGGCCCCCCAGCGGGGGTTCGGGGGTGAAGCCCCCGAAGCAAAAATTGCCTTGTAAAAGTATATTGTAATTTCATTGTAA
>JZKD02S0686480.1:846757-876225 GCA_000966675.3 Picea glauca
TTATAAATATTACGTAATTGTATTTGTTTTTCCTTATTTATATGTGGATTAAAATAAGTACAATCTTATTTTTGTTCATGATTTTGATGTTATAGAGATTAAGTGAGCAACTAAATATTGTTGGAAATTGTAATTACAAGTCAGTGAGATCTTCACGTCTCAGTAGTTTGTCAGTCAATCGAAATGTCAGTCATAGAGTCTGACAATCTGTAAGTGCAAAGTCGCACATTAACTCAAAAGTCGGTCGGCAAGAAGGAAGTTATAAATGGAGCCGAACTCTATCTTCTTGAGCTTTGTTAAGTAGTTGAAGATTCATTCGAATTAATGATAGTTTTTAATGTTGACTCGATCTTAGATTTTGTAGGAAGTCTGAGTTGGTGTTCATATAAGTTTGAGTCTCTTAGTTAGTATATAGATGTTGGAGGATGATGAAGAAAAGTCATTGATGCGTAAAGAAGAAGCAGAGAGGTAGAGAGAACCAGAAGCAGATGAAGAGTTGACAGAAGAAGTCATTAGAGTCAAAACTCATATTTTGTCACTATATTTTGTATTCGCGTACAACACCAAAGTTCATTAATATCAAGTATTTGTGTATTGACAAGTTTCTGTCTTATTTTTAATTTTATGTGTTATTCCGCTTTCATAAATCATTTCATTAAGTGCGTGTATTCACAACGTGCAACAAACTGAGCTATCTGTGCACTACGTACTAGTCTTGAGAACTCTGTTGCATAGCCTGTTTGGTGCACAATATTTGAAACTACGTTTCGTAGAGTATATTGTGCGGGGCATCACGTCATCTATTCCCTTCAAATTGGTATTAGAGCAGGTTGATCAATAGCAAGTTGGTCAAGAGAATTTATAGGCAAGAACTATGAGATGTGGTCCTTGACCATGAAGGCTTTCTTTTGAGGTCAATATGTATAGGAAATAGTCGAAAATGGCTATATGGAACCAGTATATCAGGTAGCATACAATGCCCTAACACAAGTTGAGAAAGATGTCTTGAAAGATCAAAGAAATAAGGATGGAAAGGCATTGTTTTACATACATCAAGCCATGCATGAGAGGATACTTCCAAGAGTTTCATCAGAAAAGAAAGCCAAGGAAGCAAGGGACACATTACAAAATTCTTATCAGGGTATGGACAAAGTAAAGACTACAAAATTGCATATTCTTAGAAGAGATTTTGAAACTATGTCAATGAAAGACTCAGACACAATAGATTCAATATGCACCCATGTCATTGGACTGATAAATCATATTAAGTCTCATGGTGAAACCACAGAAAACAAAATTTTTTTTGAGGAGGTACTTAGGAGTCTTCCTCCTAATTTTGACACCCTTGTTATGAGTCTAGAAGAGAGAAAATACTTCATCCAGTTCAGTTTAGATGAATTGCAAGATTCCCTCATCAATCATGAACAAAGATTGAATAGGTCAAAAATGTCATTAGAGAATGCATTTTCCGCACAGTCATCTATAAGTTGTGGAAGAGGAAGCGAGAGAGATAAATCTAGAGGCAGAGGAAGAAGTTCTGTCAAATATGCATGTAGTAGCAATGCTGAAAATACTGGTGGAAGAGGTCAAAACCCAAGTACCAGTCAACCAAGTTGTGAGAGAAAAATCAAGTTAAAGATTCAATGTCATTACTATAAAAAGTATGGATATTTTTCATATGAGTACAGGAAGAGATAATATAATCAGAACAAGAAAAGTCAAGATCTGCCAAACAACACAAATAACCAAACTCGTCTTAAGTTTATGGCACACACTATAGCAATACCTAGCATAGTAGAAATGTGTTGCAGACCACCTACCTCAGCAGGGTCCACTGACCTCCTGGTCTCTGGATCGTTCCAAATTCTGAGCCGAAATAGCTCTTAGGGCTCCTGTTGGAACCCTTTGAACAAATCCACAGGTCCCTTTGTCCTCTGGCACAGGCCTTGAGAAAACCTATGCACGCGCTTAGCTCTCGACACTCTACTCTATTCTGAACCAACACACCTTTCACGTTTCGAGGTTTTGGGACTTTAGGGTTTTCAATGCAAAGTGCCCTGGCTCCTTGTCCTTTGAATTGTTGAAACCCGAAAAAGGGCTGAGGTTCTTGGCTACTCCCTTAACCTCTCTCCATGTGACCACTTCCTCGTGACCATGTGCTAACACGAAAAGGCACCTTTTGTGGTTCGGGACTTCGACGTTCAAGAGTCCCGTCGCTTTGCCTCTTGAAACCCCGAATTCAGGTCCTTCCTCAAACCAGATCTGACGGTCCTACGTCCTCCTCGCTCGACGACTCCGATTGTTTCACGATTTCGTGAATCGAGACTCCATGTCTCCCGACTCCTGGCCTCTTGAACACCCTGGTCCCGAAATGCCAAAAAGGACTTAACGGGCTTTGGCTCCTCCCCTAGCCTTCGTCCACATGACCACCACTCTGTGGCTACGCGCTTAACGTCAAAGTGCTACCGGCTTTCGCGATTCGGGGAATCACGATGCAAGTGTTTCCCCTGTTCTCTGTCTTTCGAATCCCTGATTCCCGAAATGGCTAAGATCTTTTCGGGATTTTGCGAACTGGGAGTTCACAATGTAGTGACTCCAAAATATCTTGTCACTCCAAACCCCAAATTCCAATATGGAAATTATTGTATGAGATCAATGGTTGTCGTTGATTCGGATCTAATGATCACTATCCTTTCTGAGCTTTAGAGTATTGGAAGATACTCAGCCCTAATCCCCTCGCTACTTTGTAAGATCCAACGGCCCATGGGATTTTGTAGTTATCCACGAAGCATCTCCACCGTCCATTTCATCTCCTCTCCTGCGCAACCTACTAGAGGTTAAACTCTATGCATCTTCCTCTGGATCTGATGGCTATCGGTCCTTTGCACTAGATTTGATGACCCCGATTTGTTTCTCTTCCTTGTGTGCTTTCCTATGTGCATTTGGATGTTGACTTCAATGACCCAGATATCACCTCTCCAGCTAATCTAACGACAGTTGTACTTTACCTTGAGCATGCCCTTCTTCCTTTCCCATGGAATATTTCCTGCTCCAAAAGGCCTCGGCCTTTGTCTCTACTGCGAAGCCTGTAACCTTGGATCCTACCTGTATTCTAAGAGGCGTTCCTCCTCCTAAGCTTTATGTTTATGAACCTCAAAGGTTCCTTCGAACTCTGCAACCTCTTGATGGACCTTTGCATGGAATGGTGCTATCTCTTCTGAGCTTATCTGTGGCTCTGACCTCAAACTGTCTCTGTCCCTTTCTCTCCTTGAAGGGATGTAAGTGACCTCTATCAACTTACTGCTCAAGCACACTTTATTGAGCCTGCAGGGTGTTCAGTAACCCTATGAGTGTCTCCTCCTGTGACACTTATCTTCTCTCTGAACTCAAATAAGAGTTCCTTCTGTGCACACTTGCACCAACTCAATGCCCACCTCGCAGAGTTCTACAGGATCCTCAGTGATTCTGTCTTCTCATCGAACTTGAAATAGAGTTCCCTTCAATGCATCCTGTGCATTTTCTCAATGCCCTCCTGGTAGAGCCTTTACATAATTCTCAACAATTCCGCTCCTCCTCTCTATGCTCTCCTTTGCACAGTTTTCTCCTTCAAGGTGTTCAACAACCTTGAGGCTTCCTCCTTGAGTCAATGACTTCAGCTGGTGCACCCTCCTAGGACATCTTTGTCCGAAATTCCACAAAATTCAGAAGTGCACTCCTGCACTAGTTTTCAGAGACCACAGTACTCTTTCATGCTCTCTTGCATGAAACCACAAAGAATCCAAAACTAAAATCAAAGAACTCACAGATAGGTAAATCTATCTATCCCTGCAAATGCATATCTAACATACATCTACAACATATCATCAACATGTAAATACATCCATTCATGAACTCACAAACACATGAACAACAACATGCAGGAAAAACTGCTTTGTTTGTATTAATAAAGAATGCCTGATTACAATGTGTTCGAGCTCAGACTACCACAGAGTCTCGAATCTCCTCTCTTTTCCCTATTCTTTTTTTTTCTTCTCTGCCTCTCTACCCTTCTGAAAACAAAATAATATCTTTTTACAAAAGGGGGCTCCTCGAGCGCTTCCCTCCATCCTCACCAACTCTCATTAATTTACATTCAATTACATTGAATGGCTGTCTAGTCTGAATTGGATCTTGATCTAAGCCTTACAACTATTTAAGGAAATTTTCAAATTTTGAAAAACGAGAGGGTTGTGTCTCTCTCCTTCCATTGAATGGACACTTTGATGTGCTGGCTGGATGGCATGTAGATGGCTTGGAGTGATGCTCCTACAAGCACTTGTTGCAGACCCCCTACCTCAGCAGGGTCCACTGACCTCCCAGTCTTTGGATCGTTCCAAATTCTGAGATGAAATAGCTCTTCGGGCTCCTGTTGGAACCCTTTGAACAAATCCACAGGTCCCTTTGTCCTCTAGCACAGGCCTTGAGAAAACCTATTCACGCACTCAGCTTTCAGTGCTCTACTCTGCTATAAACCAACACACCTTTCACATTTTGGGGTTTCGAGACTTCAGGGTTTTCAATGCAAAGTGCCCTGGCTCCTTGTCCTTTGAATTGCCAAAACCCAAAAAAGGGCTAATGTTCTTGGCTACTCCCTTAACCTCTCTCCATCTGATCACTTCCTCGTGACCATGCACTAACGCCAAAAGATGCCTTTCATGGTTCGGGACTTTGACGTTCAAGAGTCCCATCCCATTGCCTCTTGAAAAACCGAATCCCAGTCCTTCCTCAAACCAGATCCGACGATCATGCATCCTCCGCGATCGACGACCACGATCGCTTCGCGATTTCGTGAATAGGGACTCCACGTCTCCCGACTCCTGGCCTCTTGAACACCTATGTCCCGAAGTTCTGAAAAGGACTTAACGGACTTTGGCTCCTCCCCTAGCCTTCATCCATGCAACCACCACTCGGTGGATACGTGCTTAATGTCAAAGCTCTACAGGCTTTCATGATTCGGGGAATCGTGATGGAAGCATTTCCCCTGTTCTCTATCTTTCAAATCCATGGTTCCTGAAATGGCTTAGATATTTTCGGGATTTTGCGAACTGGAAGTTCACGACATAGTGAATCCAAAATCTCTTGTCACTCGAATCCCCGAATTCCGATATGGGAATTCTTGTATGAGATCAACGGCTGTCATTGACTTGGATCTGAGGGTCAGTATCCTTTCTGAGATTTAGAGTATTGGAAGATACTCGACCCTAATGCCCTCGCTACTCTGCGAGATCCAATGGCCCATGGGATTTTTCACTTCTCCACGAAGCGTCTCCACCGTCTGTTTCATCTCCTCTCCTGCGCAACCTTCCAGAGCTTAAACTTTGTGCATCTTCCTCCAGATCTGATGGCTATCGGTCCTTTGCACTAGATATGAGGGCCCATATCTATTTCTCTTCCATCTATACTTTCCTGTGTGCGTCTGGACGTAGACTTTAAAGACCCATATATCACCTCTCCAGTTGATCTAATGGTAGTTGTACTTTACCTTGAGCATGCCCTTCTTCCTTTCTCATGGAATATTTCCTGCTCCAAAAGGCCTCGACCATTGTATCTACTGCGAAGCCTATAGCCTTGGCTACCGCCTATATTCTAAGAGGCATTCCTCCTCCTGAACTTTATTTTTTTGAACCTCAAAGGCTCCTTCGAACTCTGCAACCTCTTACAGGACCTTTTCATGAAATGGTGTTATCTCTTCTGAGCTTATCTATGGATTTGACCTCAAAGTGTCTCTGTCCCTTTCTCTCCTTGAAAGGATGTAAGTTCCCTCTGGAAACTTCCTGCTCAAGCATGCTTTGCTGAGCCTACAGGGTGTTCAGTAACCCTGTGAGTGTCTCCTCATGTGACACTTCTTTTATCTCTGAACTCAAACAAGAGTTCCTTTTGTGTACACTTGCACCAACGCAATTCCCACCTGAAAGAGTTCTCTAGAATCCTCAGTGACTCTGTATTCTCACCAAACTCAAAATAGAGTTCCCTTCAATGCATCCTGTGCATTTGCTCAATGGCCTCCTGGCAGAGCCTTTACATAATTCTCAACAATTCCTCTCCTCCTCTCTCTGCTCTCCTCTGCACAGTTTTCTCCTTCAAGGTGTTCAACAACCTTGAGGCTTCCTCCTTGAGTCAATGACTTTAGCTGGTGCACCCTCCTAGCACATCTTTGTCCGAAATTATGCAGAATTCATAAGTGCACTCTTGCATTGGTTTTTAGAGACCACAATACTCTATCATGCGCTCTTGCATGAAACCACAAAGAATCCAAACCTGAAATCGAAGAACTCACAGATAGGAAAATCTATCTATCTCTACAAATGCATATCTAACATACATCTACAACATATCATCAACACGTAAAGACATCCATTCATGAACTCACAAACACATGAACAACAACATGCAGGAAAAACTACTCTGTTTGTATTAATAAAGAGTGCATGATTACAATGTGTTCGAGCTCGGACTGCCATAGAGTCTCAACTCTCCTCTCTTCTCCCTATTTTTTTTTTTTTTCTTCTCTGCCTCTCTACCCTTCTGTAAACAAAAGGAGATGTTTTTACAAAAGGGGGCTCCTCGAGCGCTTTCCTCCATCCTCACCAACTCTCATTAATTTACATTCAATTACATTGAATGGATGTCTAGTCCGAATCAGATCTAGAAATCAGCCTTACAACCATTTAAGGCAATTTTGAAATTTTGAAAAACGAGAGGGTTGTGTCTCTCTCCTTCCATTGAATGCGCACTTTGATGTGCTGGATGGATGGTGCGTAGATGGATTGGAGTGATTCTCTTCCAAGCACTTGTTGCAAACCCCCTATCTCAGCAGGGTCCACTGACCTCCCGGTCTCTGGATCGTTCCAAATTATGAGACAAAATAGCTCTTCAGGCTCCTATTGTAACCCTTTGAACAAATCCATAGGTCCCTTTTTCCTCTGGCATAGGCCTTGAGAAAACCTATTCACGTGCTCAGCTTTCGACGCTCTACTCTTCTATGAACCAACATACGTTTCTCATTTCGGGGTTTCAGGACTTCGAGGTTTTCAATGCAAACTACCCCAGCTCCTTGTCCTTCGAATTGCCGAAACCCAAAAAAGGGCTAAGGTTCTTGGCTACTCCCTTAAGCTCTCCCCATCTGACCACTTCCTCGTGATCATGTGCTAAAGCCAAAAGGTGCCTTTCATGGTTTGGGACTTCAACGTTCAAGAGTCCCGTCCCATTGCCTCTTGAAACACCAAATCCTGGTCGTTCCTCAAACCAGATCCGATGCTCCTGCATGCCCCTCAATCGACGACCATGATCGTTTCGCGATTTCGTGAATAGGGACTCCACGTCTCCCGACTCCTGGCCTCTTGAACACCCGGGTCCCAAAATGCCGAAAAGGACTTAACAAACTTTGGCTCCTCCCCTAGCCTTCGTCCACATAACCACCACTCTATGGCTACATGCTTAACGTCAAAGCGCTACTAGCTTTTGTGATTTGGGGAATCGCGATGTAAACATTTCGCCTCTTCTCTGTCTTTCGAATCCCCAATTCCCGAAATGGCTCAGATATTTTCGGGATTTCGCGAACCGGGAGTTCACGATGTAGTGACTCAAAAATCTCTTGTCACTCCAATCCTCGAATTCTGATATGGGAATTCTTGTATGAGATCAATGGATGTTATTGATCCGGCTCTGACGGTCACTGTCCCTTCTGAGCTTTAGAGTATTGGAATATACTCAACCCTAATCCCCTCACTGCTCTACGAGATCCAATGGCCCATGGGATTTTTCACTTCTCCACGAAGTGTCTCCACCATTCGTTTCATCTCCTCTCCTGTGCAACCTACCAAAGGTTAAACTCTATGCATCTTCCCCCATATCCAATGGCTATCGTTCCTTTGCACTAGATCTGACGACCCAAATCTGTTTCTCTTCCTTGTATGCTTTCCTGCGTGCATTTGGATGTAGACTTCAATGAACCAGATCTCACCTCTCCAGCTGATCTAATTGTAGTTGTACTTTACCTTCAGCATCCTCTTCTTCCTTTCCCATGGAATATTTCCTTCTCCAAAAGGCCTCGGTCTTTGTCTCTACTGCGAAGCCTGTAACCTTGGCTCCCACCTATTTTCTAAGAGGCATTCCTCCTCCTGAGCTTTATTTTTCTGAACCTCAAAGGTTCCCTCGAAATCTGCAACCTCTTGCAGAACCTTTGCATGAAATGGTGCTATCTCTTCTGAGCTTATCTATGGCTTTGACCTCAAAGTGTTTTTGTCCCTTTCTCTCCTTGAAGGGATGTAAGTTCACTCTGGAAACTTCTTGCTCAAGCACGCTTTGCTGAGCCTGTAGGGTGTTCAGTAACCCTGTGAGTGTCTCCTCTTGTGATAATTCTCTTCTCTCTGAACTCAAGCAAGAGTTCCTTCTGTGCACACTTGCACCAATGCAATACCCACCTGGAAGAGTTCTCCAGAATCCTCAGTGACTTTGTATTCTCACCGAACTCGAAATAGAGTTCCCTTCAATGCATCCTGTCCATTTTCTCAATGCCCTCCTAGCAGAGCCTTTACATAATTCTCAACAATTATACTCCTCCTCTCCGTGCTCTCCTTTGCACAGTTTTCTCCTTCAAGGTGTTCAACAACCTTGAGGCTTCCTCCTTGAGTCAATGACTTCAGCTAGTGCGCCCTCCTAGCACATCTTTGTCCGAAATTCCGTAGAATTCATAAGTGTACTCCTGCACTGGTTTTTCAGAGACCACAGTACTCTGTCATATGCTCTTCCATTAAACCACAAAGAATCCAAACCTGAAATTGGAGAACTCAGAGATAGGAAAATCTATCTATCTCTGCAAATGCATATCTAACATACATCTACAACATATCATCAACACGTAAAGACATACATTCATGAACTCACAAACACATGAACAACAACATGGAGGAAAAACTACTCTATTTGTATTAATCAAGAATGCTTGATTATAATGTGTTTGAGCTCGGACTGCCATAGAGTCTCGGCTCTCATCTCTTCTCCCTATTCTTTTTTTTTTCTTCTCTGCCTCTCTACCCTTCTAAAAACAAAAGAATATGTTTTTACAAAAGGGGGCTCCTCGAGCGCTTCCCTCCATCCTCACCAACTCTCATTAATTTACATTCAATTAGATTGAATGGATGTCTAGTCCCAATCGGATCTAGATCTCAACCTTACAACCATTTAAGGCAATTTTCAAATTTTCAAAAACGAGAGGGTTGCGTCTCTCTCCTTCCATTGAATGTGCACTTTGATGTGCTGGTTGGATGGCGTGTAGCTGGCTTCGAGAGATGCTCCTACATCATACTCCTCTGTTATGAAAAATTCATGAGCTCCTGCTCATGAGGTTCCCAGTATGGCTGTCGAAATCCACCTGGATCCAAAACAGTTCTTTGGAGTTGTCCATTTGCTCTTTTGCTTCATTGTTACTGCTACCCTGTTGCTCTTGCATGCTCCCTTCTTCTCAGCTTCTCTTTGCTGGCAGTCTCTACTGTTGAACTCAACATCAGCCTTCTGATTTTTTCAATTACCTTGTCCTGCTCATCTAGTGTCTAGCTCTTTGTATGTCGTCTTCTCTGCCGCACTTTTGTCTTCTCAATGGGAAGATCTGCACGATCTCCCATGCTATCTTTATTTCCCTTTGTGGAACTGAGTGGCCACTTTGCTGCAGACTCCAGCTCTGTAGTCTCCTCACTGAACTGTTTCTCAACTTTTTCCTGCTTCTCCCCAAGATGGTATGCTCCACTACCTGCTTCCAACTTAACCTATTGGATGTGCAAACTTTGCACCATCACCCTCCTTTTCAGGGTTTCCAATTCTTCACACAGGTTAGAAAAATCCATACTGTCTGCTGCCTCTTCCTCTTCTTCTTCTTCTTCTTCTGCAGTTTCCAGTACTACAGTGATTTCCTGTCCATCTTCTTGGATGATAATTTTGAGCCATTTTGTTGAGTTCTCATCTTCTGCTTCTTGGGAAAACGTCAGTGTTTGCTCCATTTCTTCCTCCATGACATTTTATGTTGGTTGTCCTCCTACTACTGCTACATCTGGAACACATGCTCTTGCCTCAATTGGGCTATCTGGTAGGAATACCCGAATACCCCCAATCATTAGAATGCTCTTCTGATAGTCCTTCTGGATGGTGCAAGTTTTTAACTTGTCATCATCTTCATTCACATGGTCTGCAAAACCACATGAATTTTCACTTATCATCACTCCTTGCTGATATGAACTCTCCTCTGAGTTCATGAGACTTTTAGACAATCTCATCTCTTTCCCCTTGCCCACCTGGAAATTTGGGAATTTTCTACTGCCCACCTGGCAGTCTATGAGATCCAGTGATCCCATCTCATTGCCCACTTGGAAATTTGAGCTTTCACCACTGCTCCCCTGACAGTACATGAGACCTTCCACTGATCTCTTTCCATTGCCCACCTGGCAGCCCGAAAATTCATCCCTGCCCTCCTCGCAGTTTATGAGATCTGGAACTGATTCCTCTTCCTCATGATCACTAAGATTTCTCCCAGCTTCTGGTTCACACATATGAACCACTTCCTCTATGTCTTTGAGGATTTCAGTGTACCTCATCCATCCTTTCAATAATCTTCATCGTCTTCTGGCCAAAAATTCTATGACTGGCCATTTCACCTTTGTTTTCATGGGCCATTCATATACTCATTGCGGCTTTGCATCCTACTACATCCGTAGTGCAATATCTTCCATTCTCTCCCTTATCTCAACGATCTCTTCATCCATCTCATATTTTCTCTGTTGTTGGTGATTCTTCTTTCCACAACATCCATGGCCTTCATAGCCATCCTCCCACTCCTGTCTACCCTCTTGGAAAACTTGTTGTTGTCACTCTGCAACAGTGAGTGCTTCCAGCCTTTCCTACAGTCCTCCTGACTGTCTATTGATTGTTGCACACCTTGCAACAATCATCAGAAAGCTTCAACACTCCGTCTTCCTTTTTCTCTGTCTCCCTCTGCCTGCAATATACAGAAAAAATCAAGCTTTCATACCACTTGGTTCAGACCCCCCACTTCAGCAGGGTCCATTGACCTCCTAGTCTCTGGATCGTTCCAAATTCTGAGCTGAAATAGCTCTTTAGGCTCCTGTTGGAACCCTTTGAACAAATCCACAGGTCCCTTTGTCCTCTAGCATAGGCCTTGAGAACCAACACACCTTTCAGCACTCTACTCTATTTTGAACCAACACACCTTTTGCGTTTTGGGGTTTCGGGACTTCAAGGTTTTCAATGCAAAGTGCCCCGACTCCTTGTCCTTCAAGTTTGTGAAACCCGAAAAAGGGTTGAGGTTCTTGGCTACTCCCTTAACCTCTCTCCATGTGACCACTTCCTCGTGACCATGCGCTAATGCCAAAAGGATCCTTTCGTGGTTCGGGACTTCGATGTTCAAGAGTCTCATCCCTTTTACCTCTTGAAACCTCAAATCCCAGTCCTTCCTCAAACCAGATCTGATGGTGTTGTGTCCTCCTCAATCGATGACCATGATCATTTTGCGATTTCACAAATCAGGACTCCACGTCTCCCAATTCCTGGCCTCTTGAACACCCGGGTACCGAAATGTCGAAAAGGACTTAACGGGATTTGGCTCCTCCCCTAGCCTTCGTCCACGTGACCACCACTCTGTGGCTACACGCTTAACACCAAAGTGCTACCATCTTTCGCAATTCAGGAAATCACGATGCAAGCGTTTCCCCTGTTCTCTGTCTTTCGAATCCCCAGTTCTCGAAATGGCTCAGATCTTTTCGGGATTTCGCGAACTTGGAGTTCATGAGGTAGTGACTCTAAAATATCTTGTCACTCCAATCCCCAAATTCCGATATGGGAATTCTTGTATGAGATCAACGGTCACTATCCTTTCTAAACTTTAGAGTATTGGAAGATACTCGACCCTAATCCCCTCGCTTCTCTATGAGATCCAATGGTCGACGGGATTTTTCACTTCTCCACAAAGCGTCTCCACCGTCCATTTCAATTTCTCTCCTACGCAACCTTCAAGAGGTTAAAATCTTGGCATCTTCCTCCATATCCGATGGCTATCGGTCCTTTGCACTAGATCTGACGACCCATATCTGTTTCTCTTCCTTGTGCACTTTCCTGCATGCATCTGGACGTAGACTTCAATGACCCAGATCTTGCCTCTCCAGCTAATCTAACAACAATTTTACTTTACCTTGAGCATGCCCTTATTCCTTTCCCATGGAAGATTTCCTGCTCCAAAAGGCCTCGACCTTTGTCTCTATTGCGAAGGTTGCAACCTTTGCTCCCACCTGTATTCTAAGAAGCGTTCCTCCTCCTGAGCTTTATTTTTCTGAACCTCAAAGCTTCCTTCGAACTCTGCAACCTCTTGCAAGACCTTTGCATGAAATGGTGCTATCTCTTTTGAGATTATCCGTGGCTCTGACCTCAAAGTGTCTCTATCCCTTTCTCTCCTTGAAGGGATGTAAGTGCCCTCTGGAAACTTGTTGCTCAAGCATGCTTTGTTGAGCCTGCAGGGTGTTCAATAACCCTGTGAGTGTCTCCTTCTGTGAAACTTCTCTTCTCTCTTAACTCAAACAAGAGTTCCTTCTGTGCACATTTGCACCAACTCAATGCCCACGTGGCAGAGTTCTCTAGAATCCTCAGTGACTATGTCTTCTCACTGAACTTGAAATAGGGTTCCCTTCAATGCATCCTATGCATTTTCTCAATGCCCTCCTGGCAGAGCCTTTACAGAATTCTCAACAATTCTACTCCTCCTCTCTATGATCTCCTCTGCACAATTTTCTCCTTCAAGGTGTTCAACAACCTTGAGGCTTCCTCCTTGAGTCAATGACTTCAGCTAGTGAGCCCTCCTAGCACATCTTTGTTCGAAATTCCACAGAATTTAGAAGTGTGCTCCTACACTGGTTTTCAGTGACCACAGTACTCTGTCATGTGCTCTTGCATGAAACCACACAGAATCCAAACCCGAAATCGAAGAACTCACAGATAGGAAAATCTATTTATCCCTGCAAATGCATATCTAACATATCATCAACACATAAAGACATCCATTCATGAACTCACAAACACATGAACAACAACATGCAGGAAAAATTGCTTTGTTTGTATTAATCAAGAATGCATGATTACAATGTGTTTGAGCTCGGACTGCCACAGAGTCTCAGATCTCCTCTCTTGTCCCTATTCTTTTTTTTTTCTTCTTTGCCTATCTACCCTTCTGAAAACAAAAGAATATATTTTTACAAAAGGGGGCTCCTCGAGCGCTTCCCTCCATCCTCACCAACTCTCATTAATTTACATTCAATTACATTGAATGGTTGTCTAGTCCGAATCAGATCTAGATCTTAGCCTTACAACCATTTAAGGCAATTTTCAAATTTTGAAAAATGAGAGGGTTGCGTCTCTCTCCTTCCATTGAATGTGCACTTTGATGTGTTGGCTGGATGGCACATAGCTGGCTTTGAGCGATGCTCCTGCATCAAAATTCCTATAGTGTCACTAATTGAATGCAATATTTCTCAATAAAGTCCATGTGACATATGGTACTTAGATTCATGCTGCAGTAATCACATGACAAGAAACATAGAACTTTTTTTTAGTTTGGACGAGTCAGTCCAAAACAAGGTTACACTTGGAATAGATATCCAAGTCACTGTCTTAGGAAAAGGTAGTATAAACATTTTAACCAGACAAGGAGAACAAAAATCTGTGTCTGATGTATATTATGTTTCTGGTCTAAAGCATAATTTGATGAGCACAGGACAACTGTTACAAAAAGGATACATAATCTACATGGAAAATAACCATTGTGTGATCATGGATAAATGCCCAAGCAATCTACTTATTGCAAAAATCCAGATGACAAGTAAGAGGATGTTCCCATTGACATTGAAGCTAGCCAAGAATAAGAATACAATGCAAACTATTGATAAAGGAAAAAGTGCACAGATAGACACTGCAGTTACAACAGAAAGTGTGCACAGTTCGAATGAAGAAAACAATGCGTGCAATATCAAGAAAGGAGAAAATAGTGCAGCGATAAAGGCAACATTCCAATCTGAAATACAAGATGATTCTTGGTTATGGAATTTCAGATTTATACATATGAAATTTGGAGGTATAAAGTTTCTACACACAAAGAATATGATAAAAGGCTTACCATTGACTGAAAAATCGGAAAGGATATGTGAAGGCTGCATATTTGGCAAACAACACAGATCATGATTTTCAGTTGGCAAGTCTTACAGAGCAAGAGATCCACTGAAAATAATACACTAAAAAATTTGTGGACCAATGCAAACTCCGTCTATAGGAGGCAATACTTATTTTCTAACATTCATTGATGATCTCTCATGAAAGACATGGATTTATTTCCTAAAGCATAAATCTGACGCATTGAGTTTTTTTCAGCAGTTTAAATCACTTGTGGAGAAACAGAGTGGTTATTACATCAGTGTCTAAGAATGTACAGAGGAGGAGAATACACTTCAAGAAAATATCAGAACTTTTGTAAAGTCAATGGAATCTACAAGCAATTTACCGCACAATAAACACCACAACAGAATGGTGTCGCAGAGAGAAGGAACATAACCATCATGGAAATGGCGCAGAGTATGTTGATAGCCAAACATTTGTCCAATCCGTATTGGGACGAGGTGGTAGAAACTGCAGTATACATATTAAACATATGTCCGAAAAAGAGTGTGAAGAGTATAGTTCCTCAAGAAGCCTCAACAGGTTCAAAGCATAATGTGGCGTGTTATCACATAAAGTTGTCAAGGGCCGTAGGCTGCAGCCATGAGCGTAAAGCCCAACACTTAGAGTGACTCATTCCAGGCTCGAAATTAGAGGTCAAATTTGGTCCATGGATCTCATTTAGGAGAGATGAACGGTGGAAACTTATCACGAGAGACGACAGTTCAAAATATTGCTAAGTTGTTCAACAAGGTTCTAAGGTCCCAAAAACTTAAATTAACGTGGGCCATCCAAACCAGGAGGGCACATTGTGCAGGATCAACGATTTCTCAGTTTCATGAATCAGAGATTTCATAGGGAGCGAAAAGAAATTTGCCTGAGGGAGAAAATCCTAAAGCACCTTGAATATAATACCCAAGTCATAGCAGGGGTCATATCAGAGGGATCCATAAGAATGGATCTACCACTTTCTAGGCTCCAGTTTGCGAGCTCGAAAATTAGGAGAGTTGGGAGTGGCTCGTATCGAAGCACCTGAGACACGAAGTCACAAAGCACCTTTTAGGTAAGCGCTTGGTCACAACCATAGGTCATACCAGTGAAGGATGGGTCCATAAAGGATCTTAGCACCTACAATGCTCATATTGGTCACAAAGGAATATTTGCAAAGCCTTGAGGCATCAGGATTGACTTAAAGAAGTCATGGGTACTACTTGGAAACATTCATGGGTGTCAGGGCTCGTCCTGATCCCAATGAAGGAAGTTATTGAAGATGGGGTGGTAATTGAGACCTTGTCTCACCCCATAAATAGAAAGCATTGCAAAGAGCAGCCATGAAGGCAGACTGTCCACCCAAACCTTCCTCCTAGATAGATTTCATGTTAAATGCATAACTGTGCCTGTCTCCCATCTGACATAAGAAGGCCTACATAGTATCATAGAGCGGGTGCTGACTGGAAACTTTGAATGCAGGGGCTCGATCACGTTCCTAGTGTTGCAACATTTTTTAGTATATATATATGTTGTTTTGATATTTGTTAAGGTCGAATGGTTGAGCTAGGATCTCTGCTATTGTAATATTTTTATGAAGAACACTGGTTCTCTAGTTATGTATTTGTTTTTGAGACATCTTGTTTAATCTAAGTTATCTTTCTTGCTCCATAATATTTGAATCTGATACTGAGAGAGTTCATGATTGACTGATTCACATGGATTGTTATGACTGTATTATGATGAATGTTATATTATAGTGTTGTTATAATTTCTTTCAGTTTCTTTGAGATTTGAATTCAAAAGGATCTTGCATTTAAGTTTTTCCTCCTTAGGCTTCTCGAAGACTTGATGTCCACAGTAGACCTCTACACTCTCCTCACCAAATTATTCCCTCTATTCACATTTACTCCAACTTACTGACATAAGTTGATTCCAGACCTCAATTGCTTATGCATGCTAGTCCAGATTTCTGAGTTAGAACATTATTATCATTGAGTCTTCTCCATTTGACCACCTAAAACTCATTTACATTTAATGTATAAAATGATGGATATTGGTCTTACCCTCTATCCAATCTGAGGGTGAGTTCTAGTGCTCAAATTTTTGGGGTCGTTGCCAGGGAATGAATTGAAGACTTTTCCCTGGGATAGAACGACAACGAGCTTCTGATTCTAAAGGTGCATCAGACATCAGAGCCATTAAAGATTGCAAATTTCACCTGAAACAATCTAAAAATCAACTAGGGAGGATCCTGTTAACAAAAAAATGACCATACAGAAGGGTAAGACCAGGTATCAGTTTATGAGATTTCTTCATGAAATCCTGTTTTTATTTATCAACTTATTTCCCTCTTTCCATTGCCATATAAAGAGGATTATCCTCTGCTTTGCCTATTCAAATGATAATAGCCCTCTCTTCATTTCTCCCTTCCCTAGAAGAAGAAAACATGCCCTCTTATTGTGTTCTAGATACCGATCTCGTGTGTTCACCTCTACCTATTCATAAAAGTGAGATTTTTATTACATCTCCTCTTGAAATTGATCACCCTTGTAGCCCTGAGGAGGTTGAAAATAATCCACAGTCTTCTCAAATATTGTGACCCTCCATTATTCCTGCTGAGCCTTGCCATCAACTCGTTAATCCTCGTGATCAGACTACTTATTTTCAAATTAAAATCAGAAATAAGTTATTTAAACCTCTGAGGTTGCCTTATTTCCTTAACCCTTATCCTCTTGATTCCTTTGAGTATATTCCTCAGTTTTCTGGAGAAGACCATGTTATAGCCGAGAGACACTTGGAGGCCTTTGAGAACTTTGTTGATCAATTTGATATTGTTTCTGAGGATGTTACCATGAGTTTGTTCTCAGATTATTTGTCTGGAGATGTTGTTGTGTGGTTTAGATGTCTGGAAGTTGGTTCTATTGCCTCCTGGACCGAGCTATGCCATATATTTTTAAAGTGTTGGAGTGAGAACAAGTCCCTTGATCAATACTAGTTTTGAGTTGAATTCTTTGAGGAGAGGGGAAGAGGAAGCCTTGGTTGTCTTCAACAGGAGGTTCTATAGTGTTTATCATAGTATGCCTATGGAGATCAGACCCACAAAGATTGTTTCCATGGTGTACTATGTCATGGCTCAACATCCAAAGTTGGTCCTTCTCTTGAGAGAGAGGAAATCTTCATCGTTAAGACACCTGTTTGAAGATGCTCAATAAGTCGAAGATAACTTCAGGGCTAGCAAGGGGGTTCATATGCAAGAATATATTGAAAAGTTCCATGTGCCTAAGGAAGAAGACTATCAACATGTTTCAGATTTTGAGCAAGAAGATAGTGATTATGAATTAGAGCTAGAACAATAACAAGGAAAAGAGATTGCAATTGTTGATGATCGAGAGTTTTTTTTGAAGGAGCAGGGAGGTTTTTTATTTGCAAGTAGAGAGGCATTTACAGAGGAGCATCCTGGTCTTCTAAAGCAACCATGATTCTGTCAGACGATTCATGAACCTATGGCTATATACATGGAATCGTATGTTTCATATTTTGAGGATTTCCGAGAGCATACCACAGAGCCTTTTCCTTTATACATTGAGGGAAAACATTGTGTGGAAATCCATCATTCAGTGCCTAGAAAAGAAAAAGAGCAGAGATTTCCCATGGTTCATGTTTATGATGATTATGATTCTGATCCTTGGGAGAGTCATGAAGAAGAAGAGGGAGAACCAAATGTGCAATTCATATCTTTCCCAAAGCCTGTAAATGAGAAACCATCACCTGGAATCAATCAACCTACATCAGTCATTTGCTCACCCCTGCTTTCCAGATAAATTCAACCATGTGTGAGCAACTGTAAGACAGAGCATGTTTTCTGTCACCAACCTAGTGGATTTTTTCATTTTCTCTATGAACCTGTAAGGGAGTACATGGAGTTTCATTTCCTTCATGTGTTGGAGCCAATCAAATTTATCTTGACTTCAGCAATAGGAGGAGAGATGAAAATAGTAATCATTTTATTGTCACAGTTGCATTGTTTTTATTTGATCAGTGAAAGAGTAAACAAGTTTGCATCTAGGGAGTTTATTGAATGACTATGGTGGAATTTTTATTTCACCTAACGCTTTGTAAAAATCAATTATTCTATGGATGTACATAAATAAGTTCCTCCTAGATCATGTGTGTTTGTTTTCCTTTTTTAAGTATAATAGTGTACATGTTGGACTTTGGTGAAATGTTTTCAGCTCGACTCCATAGCCCAACAGCTAAGGCACTAGACCTACTTGTTCTTGGCAACTTGCAGGGATTATGACATCCCCTGTGGAGCCAAATTTTATCACATAAAGTTGTCAAGGTTTGTAGGCTACAGCCATGATCGCAAAGCACAACACTCAGAGCGACTCATTCAAGGCCCAAAATCAAAGGTCAAGTCTGGGCCATGGATTTCATTTAGGAGATATCAATGGTGGAAACCTATCATGAGAGACAGGAGTTCGAAATATTGATAAGTTGTTCAAAAAGGTTCTGAGGTCCCAAAAACTGAAATTAACATGGGTCGTCCAAACTAGGACGCCACATGGCACAATATTAGTGATTTTGTAGTTTCACGGATCATATATTTCACAGGGAGAGAAAAGTAATTTCCCCGAGGGTGAAAATCGCAAAGCGCCTTGAAGATAAGCCCCAGTTCATAGTGGGGGACATATTGGAGGGATCCATAAGAATGGAGCTAGCATTCGCTAGGGTCTAGTTCACGAGTTCAGAAATTAGGAGAATCGAGAGTGGCTCATATCGAAGCACCTGAGACATGACGTTGTGAAGCACCTTTTGGGTAAGTGCTTGGTCACAGCGGGAGGTCATAGCAATGAAGAATGGGTCCACAAAGGAGCTTATCACCTACAACGCTCATATTGGTCACATAGGAAGATTTCGAGAGCCTCAAGGCACCAGAATTGAATTGAAGAAGTCGTGGGAAACACCTAGAAACATTCATGGGTGTCAGGCCTTGTCCTATCCCAATGAAGGAAGTTATTGAATATGGGGCGACATTTGAGACCTCGTCTAACCCCATAAATAGAAAGTGTTGCAAAGAGCAATCATGAAGGCAGACTGTCCACCCAAACCTTCCTCCTAGATAGATTTCCTATTAAACTCATAACTGTGAATGTATCACGTCTGGCATAAGAAGGCCTGCAAAGTATAACAAAAAGGGCACCGAATGGAAACTTTGAATGGAGGGGCTCGATCACGTTCCTAGTGTTGCAACATTTTTAGTATATATATGTAGTTTTGAAATTTTGTTAAGGTCGAATGGTTGAGCTAGGATCCCTGCTATTGTAATATTTTTATGAATAACACTGGTTCTCTGGTTATGTATTTGTTTTTTAGACATATTGGTTAATCTAAGTCATATTTCTTGCTCCATATTATTTTCCTTTGATACTAAGAGAGTTCATGATTTAGTGATTCACATGGATTGTTAAGATTGTATTATGATGAATGTTATATTATAGTGTTGTTATAATTTCTTTGAGTTTCTTTGATATCTGAATTGAAGAAGATCTTGGGTTTAAGTTTTTCCTCCTTAGCCTGCTGGAAGACCTAATTTCCACAACATACCTCTACACTCTCCTCACCAAAGTCTTCCCTCTATTCACCCTTACTCCAACTTACTGACTAAAGTTGATTCCAGACCTCAATTTATTATGAATGCTAGTCCAGATTTCTAAGTTAGAACATTATTATCATTGAGTCTTCTCCATTTGACCACCTAAAACTCATTTACATTTATTGTATAAAGTGATGGGTACTAGGCTTACCCTCTATGCAATATGAGGGTGACTTCTAGTGCTAACATGGAACACTTAAAAGTTTTTGGTTGCGTTGCATACACACATGTTCCAAATTAACTTAGAAGGAAGATGGACAACAAAGGATGGAAATGTATATTTTTTGGGTATTCTGAAGAAACAAAAGGATACAAGCTGTATGACCCTAACGCAAGAAAATCCATAACCAACCACGATGTTCAGTTTGTGGAGAGTGAACCATGGGATAGAAGCATAGAAAATACAACAAAAATTATTGATGTGATGGAGCATGATGGCACATAAGATGAAGTGGTTCAAACACCATGCACGGATCAGTGCACAGTTCCTTCTACACCTGGGACTGCAACACAAATTATCGTGCAGACTACTCCACTAAGAAAAACAAGTGTGCAGTCTACACCTAGAGTGTAGCAAGTCTACATCTCCACATCCAACATTAGCAATTCTATTACCAACAAAGACAAGAAGTCTGCGCGACATCTATGATGAAGACACAACAAATTCATTTTCAATATTTTCTTTGTTTTCACAAATAGTTGATTCATCAAGTTTTGAAGAAGTAGTGAAAGATTATGTATGGTCACAAGCCATGGATGAAGAAATCATATGCATAGATAAAAATAAAACATGGAAATTAGTAGATGTACCTCATGAAAATGATTTCATTAGTATCAAGTGGATTTATAAAACCATGCAAGATGTAGAAGGAAATGTGCAGAAGTACAAGGCAAGGTTAGTTGCAAAAAGCTTTACACAACAACTTGGAATTGATTTCAATGAAACATTTGCACCAGTTGCACGCATGGACACAGTGAGAGATATGTTAGCAATTGCCATGAAATACAAATGACCAGTTTATCAGATGGATGTGAAATCAACATTTTTGAATCGAAACTTAGATGAATAAGTATATGTGGAACAACCACAATGTTATGAAGTTCTAGAAAAAGAAGACGAAGTTTACAGATTGAAGAAAGAACTGTATGGATTAAAGCAAGCTCTGAGAGATTGGTACAAACGCATTGATTCCTATCTCACACAGAATGGGTTTCAAATAAATGAAAATGAGCCAACACTGTACATCAAATCAAATCAACAAGATATTGTGTTAATTGTTTGTTTATATGTGGATGATTTCATATTTACAGGTAATTTTGGCATAGAAGAATTCAAGATAGTCATGAATAATGAATATGAAATGATTGATTTAGGGATTATGAGATATTTTCTGGGAATAGAAGTACACCAGTCCAAAACTGGTATATTTATCTCATAGTCCAAGTATGCGCATGAAATATTGAAAAGATTTAATATGGTGAATTTGAAAGGAGCACCAACACTTGTAATAATAGGTTTGAAGTTAAGCAAGGGAGATAAAGGGTCCAAAGTGGATCCCACATTGTTTAAAAGACTCATAGGAAGTCTTATGTATCTCACAACGACAAGACCTGATATTATGTATGGAGTGAGCCTCATTTCAAGGTTCATGGAAACTCCAAAAGAATGACATTGGAAGGGAGGAAAGATAATCCTAAGATATGTGAATGGAACAAAAGATTTTGGCATCAAGTACTCCACTTTAGAAAATTTCAAACTGTATGGATACATTGACAATGATTCTGGAGGCAACATTGATGACAGGAAAAGTACCTCTAGGTACACATTTCATTTTGGAATAGGTATGGTATCATGGGAATCAAGGAAGAAACCCATAGTGACACTTTCTTCAATAGAAGCAGAGTACGCCATAGCTACAAGCACAACTTGTCAAGCAGTATGAATGAGAAGAATGTTAAAATATTTGTTGCAGGAAAAATAGGAACCAACAAAAGTTTTTTGTGACAACAATTCAACCATCATGTTATCAAAGAACCATGTGTTTCACAAGAAAACCAAGAACATTAATACAAGGTATCATTTTATCAGAGAATTGGTGAATAACAAAGAGATCTGCTTACATTTTTGCAGGTCAAAATAACAAGTTGCATACATTTTTACAAAGGCTCTTGCAAGAGATGCATTTCAACATCTGCACAGTAGTCTTGAAGTCTGTGCAATAACAAATCAGTGACAGTAAAATGAAAATTCAATTTTTTTTTATGTAATTTTCCTTTTGTAATATTACCAACTTATAATTAAGAGGGATTGTTGGAAATTGTAATTACAAGTCGGTGAGATCTTCACGTCTCCGCCGATTTTTCTGTGAGTCATTTTGTATGTAGTTTGTCAGTGAGCCGAAATGTCAGTCAGAAAGTTTCTAAGTGCAAAGTCGCACATTTACTCAAAAG
Source organism: Picea glauca (assembly GCA_000966675.3). Lineage (NCBI taxonomy): Eukaryota > Viridiplantae > Streptophyta > Pinopsida > Pinales > Pinaceae > Picea > Picea glauca. Next base: position 869,097 of record JZKD02S0686480.1, read on the forward strand.
TCAGTCGACAAGAAAGAAGTTATAAATGGAGCCGAACTCTATCATCTTGAGCTCCGTTAAGTAGTTTAAGAGTCATTAGAATTACTGACAATCTTTAATGTTGAGTCGATCTTAGCTTCTATAGGATTACTCAATCATTTTTCATATAAGTACGAGTCTCTTAGTTAGTATATAGATGTTGGAGGATGATGAAGATAAGCATTTGATGCATAGAGAAGAAGCATAGAGGTAGAGAGAACCAACAACAGATGAAGAGTTGACAGAAGAAGTCATTAGAGCCAAAGCTCATATCTCTGTCACTGGATTTCGCGTTTATTAATATCTAGTATTTGTGTATTGACAAGCTTCTGTCTTATTTCTGATTTTATGTGCTAAGCATAGCACTCTGCTATTCCGCTTTCATAAATCATTTCATTAAGTGTTTGTATTCACACCGCTCAACAAACTGAGTAGCTTGTGCAGTGCACAGTAGTCTTGAGAAATCTATCGCGTAGCCTGTTTGGTGTTCAGTATTTGAAAATGATTTGCGTAGAGTATACTACGCGGGGAATCGCGTCCTCAATTCCCTTCAAATATTATGATTAAGTTTAATTTTAATTTTCTCTATGCTAATATGTATAGTGATATTACCTATTTTAATGCTAGACATATTATATGATTTTACTTGTAGGATTAAATTTTCTTTTGATTATTGAAGGATATTTATACTCTCTAGAGTATTTTGCATATGTTTTGAATATTAGTAATTTTTGTACAATATAGATATAGGTATCACTAATTAGCTTCAACACAAATAAAAAATTTGATGATAAAGGCTAAGGATGAATTATAATTTCTCGATAAATAGTGTTAATTATGTTAACCTAAACCAATCTAGCACCTCAAAGGACTCATGACTCCTTTATGGGAGCAACTTTCATTGTCTTGGTGAGCCATTGCCAAAAAAACACTCCAATCCAGTCTTGACAAAAAAGAATAGAAGCTTCATCGAAATATCCATCAAACATACCATATGGACTATTTTTTTTAGCATCATGGAATCTTCATCGAGATAAATGGTTATTTACAGATTTTTGTAGATAGGTGTGTAAACTTAGTTTTGTATTTTTATTTCTTTTGATTCAATAAAATCTCATAAACACTACATGCTTAGGGTCTCTGTTATCTAGAATAATTAATTATATTATTGATTGGTTAATTCCAATAATTTTGTCTAAATGTTAGATTGTTGCTCTCATTGACACATAATAAGTAATGTAGTAGAGATGTGATGTAGTTAGTTATCTTTTATCTTATCCTTGGACTACAACAAAAATAATTTTTTCTTATAATAATCATTCAGGTTGTCGGTCGGTTCAAAGTTGCAATGATGCATAAAGAAAGATTACTAGGAAGAGGTTGTGGCATAATGATCCATGCTTCAAAGGATCCACCAATTGTTTTATCTTAATGAAAAATACATCATTATTGCATGATCTAGCACATGCAATTTAGGTCATTTTCAAAGTTTGACATATTCTTGCAGTCGGTGCTATAGCTTGTAATTCAATTCGGCCTCAAATTTGATAAAAAAAAGAGTCTGGTAGCCTATGTTGTATGGAAATACCCTGAAGCACCCAAATAAGATTTTGGTAGCATGTGTTGTATGGAATTACCTTGAAGTATCCAAGCACCCAACAAGAGAGTAATAAATGGTGTACATCTATGAATCTGAAGCACCTGACAAGAGAGTAATAAATGGTGTACATCTATGAATCTTTGGATGGAAAGTATATCTCAAAGTGTATTTCAAATCCTAAAATGTATATCTAAGTAGATAATATTACCACCATATAAGGGTCATTGATGTACTTTTAATCCAAAAAGAGTGAATTAAATTTTCTTTACATTACATTGAAGAAATTTGTGTCCAAATAATTTTCAAAGTTGTCACTTCTCTTAAAAATAGTGTACAATTTGAATATGAATTGTAACATGAAATTAAATGTTTGAATGATTTGGATTAAAATGATTAGTGTGAAAATTAGATTAATTGGTGATTTGTATTTTCTAAATAAAATCACCTTGCATATAATTATAGATAGTAACATAAAATGAAATGTTTGATTGATCTAAATTATATTAAAGTGGTGTGGAATTTCTTTAATGGAAAGAATAATATTTTGTATTTTTGTATTTTGAATTTTATAAATTTAATCATAATAATTAAATTTGGAAGGGGTAGGGAGATTTACTATGAATGCTGCAACATTCATCAACTAACAAAAAAAAAACCTTCAACTATTGCTTCAAATCATAAACTTCACATAATAAATGACATATAAATACATATAGGAGAATACTAAAGAATAGGTGAGAAAATTTGTCTAGGTGCAATGTCAGAAGAAAATAGATGTAACTAAAAATAAACCTAGAGACTTGCAACACAGCTCATCTACAACTTTTTGACTAGTTGTAGTAATTAGACTATTCTAATAATTGTGTGAACAACCCAACCAACTCACACTCTAGCTTGTGTACACCTGATATGACCAATTCGATCCATGCCAAATTGCTTCTACTCCAAGAATCTTCAAGTGGATCCATCCTATGTTGATGCAACCAACATACTACTTCAAACAAAAAGTAGAGTCTAAGTTGTAGGTAAATCACAAAATCTACATCGCGGGTTTTGACACCATGTTAATAAATGTCCCAATTTAAATGCTTACAATGGAATATAAAAAAATGTTAGTTTTTATCTCAGGTACTCTGCATATTTTGTCTTGTATGCAGATGTTACCTTAATGTTTACACTACCAGGCACTTAACTTTCTAATAGTTTTTATAAAGTTGTTTTAAGTGGTTTTTTTATTAAAGTGACTTTTTTAATAAAGTGTACCTTCTATTTTTAAAGTGTCTTTATTTTCATAAAGCACTTATGTAATAAAGTGAAATTACTTTAATATTTCAAGTAATTCATTTTGGAGGGAATGGATCATGACCCTTGATCTTGAAAAATGAAAGATCTAATCTTGGCCTTTGGATCTAGGGTTGGGGAAGGTGAAAAGACACTTTGGGGGGGCGGGGATGTCATTTTCATATCATAAAAGAATGCATTGGATAGTGTGCAAAACATGTTCAGAGGACATTGAGAGGAGAGTTATAGAGATTTTCTAAGCATGCTTGAGAGAAGAAAGTGAGCAGCAAAGAGGGCACGTTTTCCAAGGAAGGAGGACATGAATCACAAGAAAATTTTATGTGAGTTTTGGGTCATTTTGTTTTTCTATTGTGGGAGGCCGTACTGTATGGATTCATATAGTCCGTACGATTTTGTACAACTGTATGGATTTGGCACATAAATCGAGCCAACTTCGGGCACAAATTTCAAAGCAGAATTCAATTTTTTGTTCACTGTTTATGGGCCGTACAGAACAGTCCGTACAACTGACTATGGGCATTGAAAGCGAGGTAAAGAGGTGGTTGTATAACAATACAGTTTTGGCATGAAAAATGAGGCAGATTTCTGTGGGACAGATTTGGTGCTGTGAGGTATTTTCCTTGGATGGAAATGTGGTTTTGCTTTGTTTTGTACTTTCCCGAAGCATAATAATAAGATATCACTCTCTCTTGTTGGGTTTCCCCACATTGGAGTTTTCCCTAGCATTTGCCTAAATTTCTGAGTGTTATTGGGTTGCTCTCCACTATGTTTTTCTGTTGCATATTTTGCTTAGCAATGTGTATTTCTGCTTATGGAAATTTCTGAATGTGGGTTTTTTCATTTATGAAGTTTATGAAGACAATTATCTCTAAGTTGCTAAGTGTTTGACCGAATTTCAGCTTGTTGATTTTAGTCATTAAAAATATACATAGTATCAGATCTTGTGCTCTGAAGTTCAGTGGGCATCATTTGGCACTTGGAACAACAAGTGGTTTGTTGTTGTATTTCCTTGAAGAAGGTAGAAAAGGTTCTTTTTTAGGTGGTCAAAGATGACTTCCAACATAAGGTTTGAAGATAGATTGGAAAGGATCTCCAACTACCTACAGTGGAAGTTTAGAATCAACAGTGTTCTAAACAAGAACAAATTGTGGCCGTTTGTGAACATTGTTATGCATGTACCTGCTTCAGATCCCATACCTCTTGATGTTCATGAGGTGAGGGAAGCCAAGACTCAGAGAATCATCTTGGATGGGGTCAGAGACCACCTTATTCCACATTTGGATGAGAAAAAGACAACCAATGAAATGTGGGTTGCACTGAAAGGCTTGTATGAGTCTAAGAACAAGAACCGAAAAATGGCTCTCCGGGACAAGCTCCATGGAGCTAGGACGGTCAAAGGAGAGAGTGTGGCCACCTACTTCACTCGGGTTGTAGAAGTGAAGGAAGAGTTGACAACTGTTGGAGAAGTCATTCATGACTTAGAGTTGGTGTAGATAGCCCTCAAAGGCTTCACCAAGGAGTGGGAAGTTTTCGTCAAGTGTGTGGTGGGGAGAGAGAAACTCCCTGACTGGAGCAGATAATGGGATGCTTTTACGTAGGAGGACATCCAAGAGGGGTCTCAGGAAAAGTCATTGGATGGTGTAGACGACCAGAATGTTGCTCTTGTGGTAAAGGGAAATAAGAAGGACATGATCAAGGTGAAATGATTTGCATGTCACAAGACTAGCCACTATGCTAGTTAATGTTCGAACAAGAAGAAAAAGAATCTGGAACCAGAGGTGTCAGCTTCAGCAGAAGTTGCAGAGTTTGCTCAAAGATTTGAGAAGGATTTCTCTCTCATGGTTGGTTCCGTCGGCAGTGGATGCTTAGTGTTCAAGGACATTGAATCTTGGTTTGTGGACGGTGGTGCTTCTCGGCACATGACCGAGTTGAGGTCATTTTTCCTCGATCTTACAGAGAAAGACTCAGATTGTAACGTGAATTGTGGAGTCAACCCACAACATGTAGTAAAGGGGGTTGGAAGGATGAGATTCCAACTAGAGTCAGGAGGTCTTCTGAAGGTTGGCGAGGTGCTATATGTTCTAGAGTTGACAATTAATTTTCTCTAAGTGTCATCTTTGAATGAGAGTGGATTTGGAGTTGTTTTCAACATTGGACATGTGTTTTTGTATTGTGTAGGAGGAACTACTGACACAACAATAATGCTTGGTGTCAAGTATGAGGGATTGTAGAGGTTGTTGAGTAGACCTATGTTGGGGTCCAGTGGATTTCTGGACTCAGATTCTGTGTTAGAGAGTTGGCAAGTAGCATGGGAGAGAGATTTGATACATGGCACTCAATCTTCTTCCGAGTCTCTCAAGGGACTCAACATGCATGAGTCGACACAGTTGGATGCTCAAGAGAGTGTGCAGTCTCCTATGAGCATCTCTTCAGTTTGTGGTATAAAAGAGGTAGCAACAGAGGCTTCTAGTGCAGTGAGAGTAGTGGCTTCATGTTCATAGGGAGCATCTATGGCAGTTGTTGAGATGGAGACAGATTCTAGTGGTGCTACCAGAAGTACCTCCCTCGCTAAGAGGGAGTATCAGTTTTTAGCTCTGGAGGTACTCTGCATTTTTGTCTTGTATGTGGATGTTACCTTAATGTTTACACTACTAGGCACTTAACTTTGTAATAGTTTTCATAAATTTGTTTTAATTGATTCTTTTATTAAAGTGACTTTTTTAATAAAGCGTACCTTCTATTTTTAAAGTGACTTTATTTTCATAAAGCACTTATGTAATAAAGTGAAATCACTTTAATATTTCAAGTGATTTATTTTGGAGGGAATGGATCATGACCCTTGATCTTGAAAAAGGAAAGATCTGATCTTGGCCTTTGGATCTAGGGTTGGGGAAGGTGAAAAGACACTTTGGGGGAGCGGAAATGTCATTTTCAGATTATAAAAGAATGCATTGTGCAGTGTGAAAAACATGTTGAGAGGACATCGGGAGGAGAGTTAGAGAGATTTTCTGAGCATGCTTGAGAGAGGAAAGTGAGCAGCAAAGAGGACACGTTCTCCAAGGAAGGAGGGCAAGAATCCAAAGAAAAATTTTCTGTGAGTTGAGGGATGGATTTTTTTTTTCTGCTGTGGGAGGTCGTACTATACGGATCCATATAATCTGTACATTCGTACAGATTTGACATGGAAATCAAGGCATCTTCGAGCACAGATTTCGAGGCAGATTTCAGTTTTATGTTCACTGTTTCTGGGTAGTACGAAAAATACCATAGAGCTGACTGTGGGAATGGAAAATGAGGTAAGGAGGTGGTCGTACAACAATATGATTTTGGCATGGAAAACGAGGTAGATTTCTGTGGCATAGATTTGGTGTTGTGATGTATTTTCCTTGGCTGGAAATGTGGTTTTTCTGTTATTTTGTACTTTCCTAGAGCATAATAATAAGATCTCTCTCTCATTGGGTTTCCCCACATTGGGGTTTTCCCTCACATTTGCCTAAATTTCTGAGTGTTATTGGGTTGTTGTTGAGTGTGTTTTTCGGTTGCATATTTTTCTTAGCAATGTGTATTTCTGCTTATAGAAATTTCTGAATGTGGGTTTTTGCATTTTTGAAGTTTATGAAGAGAGTTATCTCTAGGTTGCTAAGTATTTAACAAAATTTCAATTTGCTGATTTTAATCATTAAAAACCTAAAAAAAATAGTTTGCACAACTAATATGAAATTGAGGTGTATAGGGAAGGAAATCCCGACCAAGATATCAACTCCGCTCTCTCGATTAAGAGCCATTGTATACAAAAGATCCATTTTTGGGGAGATATCATGACGTGAACCAAAAGGATTACTATATATTTGGGTGATAGTATAACGTGAACCAAATATATTATTGTATATCAAAACTAAATGTATAGGTCATACATGTAATGTTCCTAATTATTTTGAATTATAACTTTGGTAAAAAAAAATTACATATTAAATTCACAATTACAGAATTACGCTAATATATCTAGGTTAATCTAGAGGAATCTATTACATATATATAAATATCAAAGAGAATTAGAGGAATAATTTTGAAGGATTCAAACGTTGAACACACAAACAAATAACCCACAAAATAGATTGTATTGCTTGATTGATTAAACCAGATACATCTGCCTCGTATTTATAGAGGCTTTAGAATACTCTAGACAATCTGGAGAGTTCTCACAGCAGC
>JZKD02S0686480.1:943841-981855 GCA_000966675.3 Picea glauca
GACACAAATGTTCTTTCAGAATGTTTGGATACATTTTGGATTGCCCAAATCCATTATTTCTGATTGAGATTCTCGATTTATTGGAAGCTTTTGGTCAAGTTTATGGGCACTCATGGACACCAAACTAAAAAGGAGCACATATTTTCATTCGCAAACTGATGGTTAGACAGAAGTGGTAAATAAAACAGTGGTGCATCTTCTTCATGGTTATTGCAGCAAGCATCCTAAACTTTGGGATGAGCATTTACACTACATTCGACATGCTTACAATCGAGCTAAGTACTCTTCAACTCAAACATCGCCATTTGAAGCATGTTTTGGCTATTTGCCCAAATCTCCTTTAGATTTTATCTTTGGGAAGGATATTTCTATTGATGGTCAATATGACATTGATAGGGAAGAAAAGTTCATCGAACAAATTCAGTCAATACATCAAATGGTACAAGAGCAGTTGGAAAAGAGTCAAGCCAAGTACAAGACAAGACATGACAAGCATCGTTTTGATCACAGTTTCCAAGTTGGAGATGAAGTTTGGCTTTACATTAGTAAGGAGAGGCTTAAAGGAGAAGGTAAAAAACTGAAACCAATTCGATATGGTCCTTTCAAGATTCTTGACAAGATTGGTAATAATGCCTTCTGTTTAGATTTGCCTCCTTATATGAAAATATATGCAGTTGTTAATGTTGAGAATTTGAAATTGTATGAGCCTCCTTTGATTGATGATCAAGGAGAACATGTTCATATTCCTTCTATAGATGATATCTCCCCATAATATCTTACAGAACTGCATGAAGACGCAATCCTTGACAGGAGAATGAGAACTTCAAAATGAGGAAATGTGGAATATCTTTGAGTTGATATTAAAAGCAAAAATCCAAGAAAATACAAGTGGATTGAGGTTGGAAAGGTGAGGGAACTATACCCTCATCTTCAAATAGACTAAAAATAGTATTTTGGAGGTCCAAAAGCTTTCCAATGGGGAAGTGTGATCCAGGGGATCAAATTTTTCTCAAAATTCAAAGTGCTTGGAATCACTTCAAATCAAACAAGTGCATAGAACTCATCATCACGAACCCAACACAACTCGTTTGGGTTCAAACAGAAGTTGGATGAGAGAGATATCGCGTTCTGTTCAAACCGACAAACAGGTAAAAAAAATGTGATGATTGTACAGTCCGTACAGTCTATACGGATGCTGATGTGGAAGGGAAATACGACACATGGAAAAGTTGTACGACATGTGGCAAGGCCATACGACATGTGGTAGGTGTTGGTTGGCAGTCATGCGGATGAGTTGGCGTATGACACGTGGCTTGTTTGTGGAAAATGGGATGGTGACACGTGGCCCAATCAATGGCCACCACGTGTCACCTTGGATATGGATTAAAACTTTAGTAGTTGGCAGGACTCGACCCCACGACCTCCGGGCAAGGGGAAGAGTTTTGGGAAGGGTCGCCCAACCGACGTGCCCACATGTGTTTCTTATTATATATATGATTTGCAATGTATTTGAATTGATATATGTTGTGAGTTGGGGTGCGGTCCAAGTCGGGGCTTAGCCTCGGCCCCCGGTCATATGTGTATGCTATGGAAGCACTGGCGTGCACGCCCTCCGATCGTTACCATATGGTTTAAAAACTTGACCCCTTTTTTGTATATGTGCATGGTCATATGGTCGCACATGTGCCCATGGACTTGGAGGTTAGGGGATAGGCACGCCCTTACCGTCCTACAGTTCGCAACGTTTTTCGGTTGTGTCCAGTGCCGAGTTTTAACACAAATATGTGCATTGGGGCTAGGTTGAGGAGACGGAAGGGGAACTTCCAAAAGCCTATCTTCTTCAATTTTTGGCCAAACAAGGTGCCAAAAAATCACAGCTAGGGGTTTTTGGACGTTATGAAGCCATTGTAGCCATCCATTTGGCATTTTGAGCATTGTAAAGAAAATATTCTAGCACTTTGAGAAAATAATGCAAAAGATCCATTGGAAGCTGGACCAGGAGATGTAGCCCAAGAGAGGGGTGAACTCCTTTATCATTTATTGTGTTATGTGTTTTCTATTCACTGTTATTTGTTGCTATTTATATGCATATTGAATGTGTTACTTCTATAAAATTTGTGTTTTCAAAATTGATCCATTTGCATAAGAACACTTGAATTAAAAATTTGCAAATATTTTCAAGAATACAAGTCTTTATCATTTTCAGATCATCGGAGGCGTTTTCATCAAGTCCATCGACCAAAAGAGAACTCCCTGTCGTAAAATGGTCATAATTTTTGACTTGGGTGTCTATATTATGACTTGTTTATACTTTTGGAAAGGTATTTCTTAGCTATACAACTTTCTGTCTATGTGATTTGAAAAATTCCTAATGCATGATGCACTTATTCTAGTTTGGAGGAGTTCCCTTCAACTCTTCAAAGTTGCTCGGAGGAGTTTCCTTCAAAGACTTCTATTAGTTCGGTGAATTTGTCAATAAAATTTCCAAGCAATTTCAAAGGAGTTGTCATCAACTCCTTCGAGAAAAAGAGAATTGTCTCTCTTAAATCGACCATAACTTTTGACTCAGGTGTCTGTTTTGCGACTTCTTTGTAGCATTCGAAAGGTATTTCATGGATATATAAATTTATATTTATGTGATTTGAGAAATTCCTAATGCATGGTACACTTATTCGAGTTTGGAGGAGTTAGAAACAACTCCTTCGAGTAGGTCAGAGGATTTAGTTCAAACTTCCCCGAGAAGAAGAAGAATGAATTTTGTAAAATGGTCATCACTTTTGACTTGGGTGTCCATTTTTCACATTTTTTGTATTGTTGGAAAGGTATATTCGATATATACAACTTCATAGTTATATTATTTGAGAAATTACTAACCCATGGCATACATAGTTTTGTATTAATATCTAACACCTTATTGACAACCTTGAAGAACACCATAAGTTGACCACGAGCAGAGGAACCATGAATCGAACTCCAGGAAGTTTATAAATGATACTTCTAATATTTTATGCCCCGTTTATTTGCATTCAAATGATTATTATTGATATTTTATTTGGATTTACTCTCATATATTGTATGTTGAATGTTGTCAGACATCGAGAAAAGGAGGATCGCACTCAACATTCTCATGATGAAATCTACAACTAAAGATGATGAAGGAGCAATACCAAAAGATGTAGAANTGAATTCAAAAGAGAAGTCTATATAACAGAGAAGATTCACAAAGAAGAGATGGAAAATTTATTTCAAATTCAAACTGATACAATGAATACAAACTTTGAGAGATATACCCACATAACTGAAGGTATACACAAGGGAGAACTAGATTCCCTTAAGTTAACACATTCTCAAGAAATAGAGTATCTAAAATCCAATCATGCATAGGATATATCAAATTTACAGACACAATGTATGGAAGTCGACATGTTCATAGAATAGATGGAGCATAAAATCCTAGGGATGGAATAAAGACAAACTCTAAAAATATCTGGAATAAATTCAGATAGGAGCTCCTATCTTGAAAAGTAAAAAATAATAATCCAAATCTACCAATGAAGAATTGAGAATGGTACAAAAGGAGTCTTATTTTGTACTAAATGATATTCAAAGAAACAGGGATGATCAAATCAAGTTAGAAGACCGGATGGAAGAAATGAGGGACATATATTAGAAGGATTAGGATTCCTTTGACATATTTGTTAATTGGAAAAGTGTATATCATAACCCACTAAGAACCTTGCCAATCTACAATGCCAGAAAAAATATAAAATACCAATTCCTATTTGATACATGGAAACCCCTCTTGGAAAACATTAAAATCATACAAAAGATAGTAACCAAATCTTGCAAGAGGTTATGGAATGCCTCAGATGAGTTACTAGAACAATTTGTGATGGAACTTATGTTATACCTCGATGATCCATCCCATGGTGAGATAAGGATAGTAGAAGTTGAAACCAAAAGAGATTCCATCCAAGAAGCTATTTAACAAAGTAAAAAAGTGAACAAAGAAGTCTTGAAGGAACAGTTGATGAAACCAACATGATTGGTCACATTGTCTAAACAATTTATAAATAATACCAAGAAAGGTTTAAAACTGGAAGTGAAAACTAAGATATGCGATGGTGATATGGATTTAGAGAATATGCAACTACGCAATATAGAGACAATCCTCAAATATTATGAGTTGTGGAAAGTATATAGAGATAAAATGGAACTTCATAAAGTCTCATGATTATTGTATTTTTTAACAGACCCTTCTCATTTTGATTATTCTTAAAAGTGTAAATTTAGAATAGGGAATAGGAAATGATAGGTCATAACTATCATATAACATGATGACAATTAATGAATGTAAACAGTCTCTCTTGTTTTATAAAAGATAACACTTTGAGAAGATAAGGACTTTTCCCCTTGTATGTTTTGAACAATACTATTACAACTTAATGATAAAGAGAAAGAGCGATTTTGGGAATTTATGATCCAGATAAATGTGCATGATATTATTCTTTATATATTTGTCTCATTTTTGAGTATTAAGGAACCTTTTTATATGAATAAGTTCTTCACTCTGTTCTTAATGCTTAAGATGTCATTTATTTCCTTAAAAACACATAAATGATGTTATTGATATAGATTGAAATTAATTGTTAATGTGTCTCTAACATTATTATTTTCATTTATTACTTGCATATATAAATTATTTCTATTGTTGGTAATATCATTTTCTACTATATTCATCCTCTTTTAGATTTCTCATAATCAGGATAGAATAGGTCATCATAGTATAGGTTAGTATAGTTTTAAATAACATTAGTTAAACATTTAGTTTTATATTTTAATTCATCTGAGATCATTATATTCTCATATTCATAATTAAAATTATTTTAGAGTGGCAACCAGGCCCACATACTTCCATCAGAAATGTTATCAAAAATGAGAGAATGTCTAATTGGTACTTGCCATCGATCATTCTCCCTTACCTTCTTGACAGACCATTTGGAACCATCAACACAGCCTTGCAGGGTGTAAGAAAAATATGATTGAGTAATTGTTTTTTTGGATTTCCAATAGAACTAATGTAAATTTATTTCTTAATCCGACATTTGTTTTATAAAGTGGTTTGTTTCATGTTTATTATTGGGGGGGAAATGTCCATGCTTCTAATGAGAATTTGGTATAATGCTTGATGATATTAAATGAATTATGGTACTAATATTATTGATGTAATGTTCAATATTTTTACAATAATGATTTCGATGATGAGAAACCTCTCCACCATCCACCTATGCACCCCACTACAATGTCAAGTTGCAAGTTTATTAAAACATATTGGAGAGGAATCATACTGGGAATGGTTGAAACGACCACCTATTATATTCCCACTAGGTTATGAGTCACCAATTCAAAACCTCAATAGTAACACTAGTTCTTCACATGTTGGGGATGAAGGAAATGATATAGAGGTTGGTATGGATGATTTATTATGGGATACCCAAGCCATGGAGGGAATGTTATTAGATGCATTCTAGAAAAATTAACTATGGGCTGATGTTTTTTTTTTGAAGTAAAAAAGGGAGGATCCTATTATATTAAATGTGCAGTCTTACAGAGTCTTTTGGAGTGCTAGTTGTCCCGCCAAAAATGAAACCAGGATAGTTGGCCTCCCATGCCACTTGTTTTCACATAGACGAAAAAAGAGACCACGTTGCTATTTGTCCTGCCTGAAGGAAACAGGGATGTATGGTTTCCATTAGTTTGAAATTGGTCCAAAGCATAATGATAGTCTATCTGAGCTAGAGATCTAATTCTAAGAAAAAGAAAACTTCTAACTATGAACATTCACAGTAGCAGTTACCCGATGACTTCATCATCTTCGTCCTTCATTCTTGATCTGGCTGGAAGCATGAACGATTGTGCAGACATAGAGCATTGTCATCCTAGTGATGTGTTCAAATAGGCTGCATACATCATGTCGAGGCATGGACTGATTTGGAGGGCTCTATAGATTTGGTCGTCCAACATGCTATACGTTTCAAAGATCAATTCAAATGCTTCGGGTGGAGGAGTGCAGGTTGGTCATGCCATTCTCCCTGAGAAAAGGAGAGGGGAATTGGATTCTGGACTCCTCTATCCTCCATTTATTCATTCATACGGCTAGTTTATTGTCCTCGTTGCTCTTCCTGCTGAGCCGCCTCCTTTGAAAATTCACCAAATCCTGAGATCACTTTTTCTTCTGTACTGCCCAGGAGTTCTTCCTCGACGTACTAGGTGGTCTGTTCCCATACTGGGTCCCCTTCCTTGTGACTGGGCATCGTTTTGAGATCCTGAGGCTTGGCCTCATTCATAAAACAAGTTGGGGGATCCCAATTATTTGGAATAATGAAGAGGCGATGTTTTGGAGGAACCTGTATGGGTTCTTCTAGAGAAACATCCTCCAAATATGCCATGGGAGGTGTCTAAGGATTCCTAGTTTTTTGGGCTCCTTGTGTGCATGCTATGGTTAGAGCCCTTTCAAACTTTTGCTACCACTTTCTACGGGAGTCAAATGCGTACCAGGCAATGCCTCTACAAGGTCAGCCTCTTAATATCGACATGGAGATGAGCAGGAGAATAACTAGAATTCCAAAGGGGTAGATAACTCCACACTAGCCTTCCGAAGGTTCAAACTTTGTTCGCTCAATGCCAAAATGCATTGCATATCTATCGGACCAGCTGATATGCATGAAGGTGGTTATGATAGACTTCGTCATTAAGTCTATGCCCTTAGTGCTCTGGTCCTATGTCATCTTCACTCGCATGAGGGGTCTTGTCCTATGGTTTTGGCTGCTCAGGCTTGCTCCCATCTTAATGATGAGAAGATGGGAGTCGATGGCCAGTATTTATGTCCTTTCCCAGCTCATCACCGCGTGTCCATCCTATTCTTTGTGTCACCCCATCCAGGGATTGTAAATCCTTGTTGGAAAGAGAATGACATTGGTCTGAGATATCTGAGTTTCCAGAGATGTGCGCCTCCCAGTAGATGCGTTCCACCTCCTTTTCTGCCCCTTCATTTTCTAGACAGTCCGCTACCTTTTTTGCATCTCTTCTTACATGAGAGGTGATAATGTTGAGGTTAGATCTAAGGAGGTCTCTGAAATCCCCTAGCAGCCTTGAGAATTGTTAGCTGGGTTAGATTTTCATCGGGATTTCCCCATGGATGATTTTGGTGATTAGTTGGATGACAATTTGTGACTCCCCCTCTAGGATGATCTTGTGGCAGTTGTTATCCATTGCTTCCTGAAGACCCTGCAAGAGGCTGTTTGTGGTTTCCCCCAAGTATCCTGCTACTAGATAGAGGATTTCTCAATTGGAGTTTCTGAGAATGGCACCATATCCCACCGGTCTCGGATTCCCTTTAGAGGTCCCATCGAAGTTGATCTTTATGAAATCTGTTGGAGGGGGGGACTAGGTGGTTGGGCTGCTATGTTGATGCTTATGTGTGTTTACTACAATTTGATTAGTCAAGTTAGGATGCTATCTGTGGAGTATGAGTTGCTCCTTTGGGTTTCATTTTAGGTCCTCTTGTTTCCATGCTTTGCTCCTAATGGTTTCCTTAATGAGCGTGACAATTTTCTCCCAAGTTAGGGATGGTGTGGAGGCTTTAGAGTGAAAAATTCTTTTGTTTCTTTCTTTCCAAATTTTCCAGAGAATGAATCTAGGGAGGAGTTCCGAGATGTAAGCCAACAAAGGATTATTGTAGGTAAGTGAGTCCCAATTTTCAAGAGTATCATTGATGTTGCTCCTGTCTCGATTGGATCGACGCATTGCTTGAGCTCCTTGATCCAAAATCCACTGACTGAAGGGACATCTATTGAATAAATTATCCCTCGTTTCCTCTTGTTGTTGACATAAGGCACATATTGAGGGTCTGATGAAGCATCATTTTCTAATATTGTCCCAGGTTAGGACACGGTTGTGCGTAGTAAGACAAAGAAAGGTAGACACCTTGGGCTAGAGTATCAGGCTCTAGACCTTGTTCCATATGTTCCCTCTGTCATGATTCTGGTAATTTCCCTGCATGTAGTAGGCATATTTGACTAAGAAATTTCTAGTGGTGGAGTGCCCCCATCTAATAATGTCTGGGCCTTCTCGGTTGGGGATTTTCTGGTGACTTGCATAGTGTTTCCAGGCCTATAGGTCTAATTCCTATGGGACCATTAACTCCTGAGTAGAGGTTTTCCAATGATGCCACTGTAATCTTTGATGAGTGGGTTTCCAAATATCCTTCACCTTTAGCAATAGGTCATGTTTTAGATCTTGTTTGAGGGGGTTAAGTTCTTCCAGGTCACTTAAAGGTTTGAGTTGTTTCCACGAGTTTTGCCAAAACAAAGAACTTTCCCCATTTTGGATCTCCCAAAAATCATGTCTTTACACCAACTTTCTTTTTTTCCAGGCTGTGTTCCAAATATTGGATCCCTATATTTGGTCATTGTGTCTGATGAGTTGGTTTTCTTGTGTGAGAGGAGCATACTTTTACTTCCAAATTTGCGCCCACAAAGCATTTGGTGTCTTTAACAATCTCCACCAAATTTTAGCTCCCATAAATAGGTTGAGTTTTCCTGGATCATGAAGTTCGATCCCTCCCATACTTTTGGTTGCATAGGTATTGTCCCATCCTACTAGCGCCCATTTATTTTTTGGCTAGTGCCCATGCCAAAGGAAGTTGCGTTGAAGGTTCCTTATTGCTTTGATGACCTGCTTGGGGGATGCTAAGGCTGTGAAGAGGTGGTTAGGCAGGGTTTGTAGGATAGATTTGAGAAGGACCAATCTGGCTGCAATGTTGAGGGGTCTGAAGGTCCAGTTGCTCATCCTGTTGGAGATGGAAAGAGGTAGAATATCCCAGGAAACAGATCTTGTTGCAATGTCAGTTAGGGGAATGCCTAGATAGTTGGACATAAGGGAGCTCTTGGGTATTCTCAAGAGTCTGGAGATATGAGTTTGGAATGCTGTCAAAGTGTTGAAGAAGTAGAGTTTGGATTTGTCTAGGTTGAGAGTCATTCCTGAGGCTTTCGTAAAATCGAAGAGGATGGAATTGAGTTTGTTTTCCTCCCTTGCAATTGGGGTGTTCAAGAGGAGGGTGTCATCAAAAAATTGACTATGTGAGGGTGTCGGTTGGATATTGTTCAAGGGAAATCCTTTGAGGGATCCTTCCAGGATTGCTGAATTGATATAACATCCCAGGCCTTCCGCCATGAGGACAAACAGAAAAGGCGAAAGGGGTTCACCTTGTATGATGCCTCTGGATGTGGAGAACAGTCGGTATGGAACCCCATTGACAAGAATGGAGAAGAAAGCTGAGGACGTAAGGTTTAAGATCCAATTTACCCATTGTTGATCAAAGCCAAAGGATTCTAGAAAGGAGCGAAGGTACTGCTAGCTGACTCTATCAAAATCTTTTGAAAGATCTAGTTTGATGAGAATACCTGGTGTTTTTGTCATCTTGACAGAGTGGATGACATTGTGAGACAATATGACGTTGTCCATAATTTGTCTTCCTTATACATAACCTTCTTGTTCCTTGGAGATGAAAAAGGGAAAAATTGGATTGAGGCATTTAGAAATCACCTCTGTGATGATTTTATATATAACATTGCAGAGAGCAATTGGTCTAAACTATTTGGGGTTGGTGACTTGCTCCTCTTTCAGAATAAGGGTGAGAAAGGTAGCATTGAGGGAAGAGAGGAATTGGCCTGAAGTTCTAGATTCCTCCACTACCTCCCAAACCTCTTCCCTAATTAAGTCCCAACAGTGGTGGAAGAAGTCAGTGGTGAATCCATCCAGGCCTTAGGCCTTTCCTGAGGGAATTTATTTTACTACCTGGTCCACTTCTTCTTGAGTGATAGGTCTCATCAATGTTGCATTCTGTTCAGGAGTCACCATAGAGGGTATGTGATTGGTTACACACCTGATTGTTGCAGTTTTATCCTCTCTGGTTTTTGTTAGGAGGTCTCTGTAGTAGTTGTTGAGGTGTGCTTCTATTTGGGTGTGTTTGCTTATTGGGTTTCCCTGGGCATCCTCCAGATGAGTAATTTTTTTTATGTATCGATGATGTACCATAGCTCTGTGGAAGAAGTTTGTGTTCTTTTCCCCCTCTTTGAGCCATTGTACAATGGATTTCTGCCTCCACAAAATTTCCTCTTGCTTACTCCTTTTCTCTAGTTCCTCTTAAGGATTCTCCTCCTCTTTCATTAGATCAATAGTTCAGGTTCCAGAGATGAAAATTTTTTTGTATCTCCGCTAGTTTTTTCTCTATGTCCTGCATGCTTTGGAATATATTTCCAGAGTTATGTTTGTTCCAGTGCTTTAGCAATTGTTTGAAGTTTTTGAGGCACTGCTAGAATTTTTCCATGCATGTACGATGATCTATTTTTGCCTGAGCCCACCAGGATTTTGAAAGATGATTAAAGTTAGAGTGTGAGAGCCATAATTTCTCAAACCTAAAGGGCTTGTATTTGGGTGTTGCCCTAGTTTCTAGGCAAAAGCCTACTAGCCAGTGTTCTGATCCCTCTTTGGGGAGAATAATACTTTCCATATTTGGGTCTACTTCAATTAATTCCTTAGTCACAAGGAAGCGGTCCAGACAACAAGAAACATGTTGGTGACCTGACCTATGGTTGGACCAGGTGAAGGTGCCATTGATATTTTCAATGTGTACTAGCCTTAATTGATCAATGAGGGTTTTGAAATTACCACTGTCCTCCTCAAGTCTTTTGGTCCCTCCTGTTTTTTCTTCTAGTGACAGGATCATATTGAAGTCACCGCCTAGGATCCAGTTTGGCATGGTCAACAGTGTTTTGATGTGGGTTAGCCACTCCAAGAGTTTTCATTTGTCCTGTTGGCTTTGGGGTCCATAGATGTTTCTAATATCCCCCTCTTGAGTCTAACTTGTGACCTCAAAGTGGGTAGTTACTGTGCCTATGGTGGAAAAAGGTTTTCTTAGAGTGATGTGGAAAGAGTTCCATAGTATGGATAGACCCCCTGAAGCCCCTATGGAATCTATTACTATGAAATCTTAGCCCCTCCATATGTGTTGGAAGATGGTTTCAGCCTCTACTCCAACAAATTTTGTATCTTGTAGCATTAGGATATCTAGATTTTCTACTTTGATGCAGTCTTGGAGGATCCTTTGTTTAGATGAATCATTAATCCCTCTAATGTTCCAGGTGATGATCTTCATCATAATGAAGGTGGTGTTGGGTGGAGGTATCCGTTCGAAATATTTTGAATCTGCCATGAATTGAGAATGATATTGCCTGCCTCCTTGATGAGTTTATGTGTTGATTTTCGTCCCTTTATTTCTTTCTCTCGTGGTGTACTCTTTGAATCTGAGCTTTGATCTGTGACTATACCTAGGCGTGTTTTGGATCTTTTGGTGGATTCAAGAAAGACCTTATGTACCTTTCGATGTTTCTCTTCAGGGAGGGCATGCAGATCCTTCCGATTGAGGGCTTCCTCAAGTCTTTCTAGGTCAATACCTGTGAAATCTCGATCATCCAACTGCATCAAGGTGTCTCCATCTATGCATCCCATCTCCTCTAATTTGATTTTGTGATTTGGGTTGGAGGAGGAAGGGGATTGGTTATTTCCTTTTCCCTGTTGTGGTGGTTTGTGCAGATCTTGGATTTCTTCGTCTTCTGGTAGCTAATTCAAAATATCATAGGAGTTTTTTGTCGAGATCTTGGATTTGGGGTCTGGATTCTGTTTTCTTGGAGGGTTTTTTTTCCTGCCTGTGGCAGTGGTGAAGCCATCTTTCTGTTTGTTATCACTAGTCTTGGAAGTTTGGATATGCAGAGGACAGTCTCTGAAGAGGTGGTCGTGTTCATGGCATTTTCTGCAGTGGAAAGGGATATGTTTGTAGTCCAACATTTGTTGTAAGTCCTCATCCTGATATTATAGAGTTACTGATCCCGGTAGAGCCTTAGAGATGTTCATGTATACACAGATTCGGGCATACAAAGTGTATTTCCTTTGCTTTGTTGGTTATGATGTTTTGACATAGTAACTCACTGTGTTCCCTATTCCCATAAGGATTTCCTCCAGCTAGAAATCTTGTGACAAGGAGTATAATAGGATCCATACTGGAGCCATTGTGAATTCCTCGTTTGGGTTGAATCTCTCCATCCAAAAGCGCAGGAATAGCCATGTTGAGTTGTATAAGTATGGCCCGTTATCAAAGATTCGTTCCTTGTCTTCTGGGTTGTAAAGGATGATTGTGAAAAAACCCTTGGAGTTGAGATGAACCTCATAGTCCCCTTTAGGGTTCCACCAGTGTTTCATCCAGCGGTTTATGTTACGTTTAGACAACCATATTCCCATAAAATTCCCAATGAGGGCATGCTCTCTCATGAAATGTGTGTTCACCCACTCTTGTTGAACTTATGAGATACCTCAGTGGTTTTTCTTTTTGCAGAATTCATTTTCTAGGCTCCCACCCATGAGGTGGTTTTGGATGGGACGTGTCGGCTTCCACATCCATTTCCTTCCTAAGTCCTTGTTCTATGGAAAGGATTTGATCATGCATCTACAGTGGTGGCTCAAATGGTGGTCGTTTTTCTCTTGCTCCAGATCTATCATTGGACGTTCCATTGCTATATGAGGGGGGTTGCCCCCCCTCTTCCATATTCATTCTGACGGATCAGACCTAGGATCAATCTGTGTCAGATCGTAGCAGGTGGTAGATTGCACTGGGTATTGATCTATTCATGCATCTTGGTGTGCAGAGTAGTTTCATTAGAGTGCTAGGGTTTTCACCCTCCTCTATTCCATTAACTATGGGATGATGTTGATGTCATAGATACCTTCTTAAAAATCCTGAAATATACTTCCACCACCCCTCGATTTGGTTGAGTACTGGGGTCTGCAAGGTCTACCAGGATAGGGAAAAAAATGTTGTTATACAACTTGAAAGTAATGTATGGTATGTCACACATGTATTTCTCAACACTTTTGAGGTAAATAACCATTAAGTACCCAAAAATTTTCATTAATATTTTCAGATAGTTAAGGAAGAAAATGGTTGGTTTTATTTATTCTTAATGCTAATATAAATTTATTTTTCCCACTAATTGTAAGTTACTCAAAGATAAGGTACTTCAAATTGATAATGCCTTGCTCAAAAATTGCACAGAGGTAAATAAAATGATGAAAATATTGGGTATTTAGTACATATCATATCACTCATGTACGAATGATTATATTCTATACAGAAAAGAATATGCAAACAAAGAGATACATCAAGAATGTGGGCATGAGAGGTATCATAAAAAAGGGTAAGGCACATGGTCCTCCTCATAATATATTGAGAAACATGCCTATAATTACAAGGATTCAAAGGCTCTTTTGTTGCAAACAATTAGCCATGTTGCAGGGGTGGTATGCCTCACATAGAAGTGAGCCAAGAGTTATGTGAATCCCAACAGATTCAATAGAAATGAAGCATATATAGGAAACATGTCCTGATCAATTCAAGGATGAGTTATGGAGCCTATATTTGAGCACATATATAAATGGATTTAACCCATCTTCCCTACAAATAAACAAGTATTCGATTTGGACAGTGGTATTGATCAATAACAATATCCCTCCATGGTTTTCCATGAAGAATGAACATCTTATGCTAGCTCTTATAGTCTTAGGTAGAATAAAAGTGAAGAGAATGGATGTCTACCTCCAACCATTGATCAATGAATTTAAGAAATTATGGGAAGAGATACATGTATATGATGTGTAAAGAGCCATCCCAATGGAGAGGTATTTTACATTGTATAGTATATGTGCATACACCACAATTATCTAGGACTAGGAGTTTTCTCTAGTAATAATGTTCATTGATTTGTTTATATCTGTAATGTTATTTGGCATACTTCATTTGTTGCAACTATATTTTTGACACTAACATTCTTTGTATATGATAACACCACATGTATTGTAACAAAAGGGTATCCTGGATGTAAATTGTGTGGACCTTCTATAAGGGCTAGGTGGTCCAATCACCTACGAAAGATGATGTATGACTATTAGAGGGTATTTCTCTAAGAAGGCCACCCTTATAGAAGAGTTTCATATGATTTCAAGGGTAAACTAGAGAGAAATTAGAGACCTGAAATAATGACATTGACAATTTGGATTAGGGAATATGACATACAGAAGGAGAAGGAAATGACATAATTGTTTGATTGAAATGAGCCTATGTTCGATTATCCTAAATTTTTTGACACTTGTGTTGATAAAATACCCATTAGGATGAAAAGGAAATATGCAGTTTATGAGATTCCATATTGGGAGTATCTTAAGATTGGCCATTTACTATATCTAATGCATATATTAAAAAAAAATTCATCATCTTTATGAAGGAACATATCAATGAATAAAAGCGACACATTTTCTATTAGGAGATATCTTATTGCTCCAGATACTAAAATGAGACATTGGCCAAGAAGATAAAATAGAGGAGAAGTTGGTCCCTCTTGGTATTTTAATTAAGGTGATGTCCCTTGGATTTTGAAGAAATGTGATCTTTCTATGGAGAAGGATATTATATTAGGTTTGAAGGCACCTTGTTTACATGGGTTGACTCTACGACGTTTCTTCATTGTAGAAGGGAATTTGTCGAGGTTGAATTCACATGACCATATGAAACTTCTAAGGGTATCCATGTTGAATCCATGATTCTTCTTCTATACTGATGTAAAAAAAAACATGCTATGCACTCACAGTTTTATGGAAATTAATGATGTGTCTGTTTATTTTGTAATGTCATTATACTTTGCTCTTGCATGTTTTTGTGAACCATGACTTCCCCTAGGACTCGGGACACGCCATATTTAAATTTTTTGTATTTTTTATGTTGGATCACATCAAGGGATATTCATATTGATAGAATTCCATGGTGATGTCAAGAGATAGTTGAGATTTCTTGTATGTTTGAGAAGGAACTAGCCACAAATTTTATGGACTTGCAAGTCCATATTATAATTCACCTACTCGGTGAGGTTGAATTAGTCGGGTGCTCTCATGTCATTAGATGTTCTTATTAGAGAGGTACATGAAAAAATTGAAGGGCTTTGTTTGGAAAAGGGAAAAACTAGAAAGCTCTATGGTAGAGGGGTACATAGTATATGAGTCATTCTATTAGGCTAGTGAGTGTACCAAGAAAATTAATGACAAAACAAAGGAAGTCATTTTGGACAACCATCAATATGAGGAAAAAAGGAAAAGGGAGCTCCTTCAAATGAATGGAAAAATGAACTTGATAAAGATTAAGTCAGTTATATTTTTTCAATTTAATATAGAGAAATTGTTTGCATTGAAGTTGTTAATATATATTTCATCACATGCTATTCGTTTTGAATTCTTATATACATCAGTGAATTTATAAATTGATTCCATCTATACATTTGTTCTTTCAGTTGATAATATATATTTTATCTCATGCTATTCATTTTGAATTTTTGCATACATTAGAGAACTTATAAATTGATGCCATCAATAAATTCATTCTTTACAATGTGGAGGAAACATGACCATGGGTCACATTGTATGAAGAGAAAAGAAGGAAATCGGACAATGACAGAAAAACACTCATATAGTTGAATGGTAGAAGCATGTCTTATTCTGATCATTTGAAAGAAAATATGTCCCAATATTTTGGTGGCTTACCAAATACAAGAGAAATATGTGGCGTTCGATCGTAACGCATGTTGAGAATATATGAATACACTAAATATAGGGATCAGTTGAAGTAACTCTATAATAACCTCTCTATGTACTACATTATATTTATAATATAAAACATTTGAATTGTAAAACGTATTATGTTTTTATTAATGCTTTGATTATTAGACACATGACATCCTCCTTTGTTTACATATTTAAAAGTGCATGTGTTCCCATTTATGAGGGAATATGGACATTTGTTATAGAAAGATTTGCCTCACCATTGCTATCTTTCACAGAGGTCCTTTTACCATTTCCCTATGCAGACTTGTCATCCCTTTTTGATGAATCCAGAGCCAAAAATATACATTTTTCCACATATATGCTCCTTATATTCTATACAATATGTGTATATGCTAGCTTCTCCACTACAACCCGTGTACATCAGGATTTGTGCCAAAAAATAAAAAAATGAAGTCAGTTTTACATGTCACAACTGGAGATCTATGATCCTTGGCCTTCCATATACTGGAAAAGTTCTGACTCGGCCCTTCAGTTTCATTATGAAGGCTATAAAAGCGCAATTCCGAGCTATGGAGAAAAAGGAGAAGGCGTTCAACTTTGAGAGCAAAGTTACTCTGGAGAAATTACTTCATATTGAGTCTGCATCCCTTTGTCCCTCAAGTCTGTACATAGTTTTAAGCCCCCAATCTCTTTCCCTATTGTCGAGACAATCTCATTGTCTCTCTCCTATGAGCTTGCCTTTAGTGGAGGATTGAAGTGGTGGAGGCCCAGTTGGAAGGAACTTGGTTCCTTGGTTTCGAACCATGCCGACATGGAAGTATGTAATGTTGTCACTTCTTTTGATCAATTATTAATAGAAATTATCCTTTCCCGTCCTATTGGTATCATGAAAATATATGATTATTATTCATTGGCATGTTTGTAATGTTTATTAATGGATTATGCTATATGATGTTCTAACCCCTTTATATCATCACTATGTACTTGCTCTACTTGTTTGTTGAGAACTTATTGCAGGTATAAATATTTGGGTCAAAGTGCTCAATGGTGGAACATCATCAAACGTTGGATCGAGGTAGGCCTCTTTCTTATCTTATGCATTAGTTTATATAGAATATGTTGGAATTGAGTTGATTTATGCAGTCATAACTGTCTGTTGTGGTTTACCCTTGGCCATACAGAGTTTTTCCCTCATAAAAACATCATTTTCACACTAAGTATGTTGATGATGGACACATCACACAAGATTGTGGAGTGGAGGTCAACTTAGACCAATCTAGTCATGCTAGCCATTGCGATCAAAACCTAATAGAGGGGAAGTTAGGTTACATTGGAAAGATACAAGAGATGATGCAACTGGAATTCTCATCATTTCAATGTGTTAATTTTTATTGAAATTGGTGAGATAACTTTGATTGGATAAATGTAAAGCAAGATCATGATAGTGGGCTAATATGTATTAACTCTAAAAAATGTGGGTTGCAGGTAATGAGCCTTATGTTTTCCCAAAACACTGCAACCAAGTGTTTTTTTACCCATATGTGTTGGATGGGGATTGGTGGTCTATACTGAGACATGATCCAAGATATAAACTTCATTTCTATATCAACAATGTTACAATGCCATGAGACGAAGATAATCAAGGTGGTGGCAATGAAGACTGGTTTGTAAATGATTTGTTTGGACATTTATACTGTGGATGTGTCATTTTATTATGAGTATCTATAATGGACAATTACGCTTTTTTTGTTCATTTGATAATTATGTTGGATATGAAAAGTTAACAACCATTTACGACCACCATACTGAAAATACATTAAATAGTACAAGCATAAGATGTTCTTTTGATATATTTTTATTATCATATTTATTGTTTACTATAACAAATTTATGTTGTATTGTATTAACACATGTTTATGTGAACCTTTGAATTACTAAGAATTAATTCATATATCACAAATTTAGTGACATACAATAGTAAATATTTACTTTAAATTATATTTTATTTAACAAAAAAATGAAGATATTAAAAAATATTCAAACCTCAAAATTTTTATTTTTTGAAAAAATAAAAATTCAAATAAATATATACTTATCTAAAAGTATAAAAASCTTTGTCAATTTTACTAATCCTTAAAATACTAATTATTAAATGTTGGGTGATATTATTTTTTAATATAAGATTCATAAAGTTTGCATTAGAGTAAAAAATTGTGAAACCATCTCATTGAAAGTGTATATATCAAAATGTATTATTATTCTCTATATTTAATATTTTAAATTTGATTGAATAAATTTCATATATTATAATAGTTTGATAATATAAATTAATGGCCCGTAAGGGTGTAGAACGATTGTCAAGTGTCGTGTAAATGGAAGAAAATATGTAAAGGAGGTCTCAAGTTCGATTCTTACCCCAATTTACTTGTGCTCCATGCTTGCGGGCTGTGTGGTGCACCTGGGGTTATAGTGGTAGAGGATGGGTATCGACCATGTGTCACACGAGCATGAGAACTACAAGTTGTCGATTCCCCCAATATATATTGTATCTTTTTGGACAACAAACAATTCACCTTGAATAATAGTTAAATATTATATGGAATTAATGGTTATAACTTTTGCAATCACAATCCAAATTAAATGATTTAATAAAAGTAAAGTTAAACATTGTACGAAAACTATAAATTTAAATGAGTGATACATCTCAAATTTAACTTTAAAATAGAGAAATCATTAACAATGTTTGTCACTAGCATACTTCTAATACATTTTATAAATTAAAAAACAACAACCATAATATTATATGAAAAAATAATATACATGAGAGATATACATACAAATATACATGTGAAACATACATCTCAAAAAAATATACAATAAACATGTCATCTATATATCTTAAGTCAAATATAAAACAATCAATATATATGTCAATCAATACCATTTCTAGCTAGGTTCACCAACAAATCCAAATGCATCAATGTATTTGCTACCAGAGACAGAGCCTCTATCAAGAGAAACTATGTCATAAATAAATGTTAACAAAAGTGCATTGTCAATTGTCTCTCTATCAATATCATCAAGATATTCAGTAGTAGCCAATGTGAAAATAGTGTCCAAAGCATCAAAAGCTTATGACACATGTGGAAGAAGAGGAGGAGGGGGAATGGGAATGGTGGGTGATGAAACATGTGGAGGAGAAATACAAGGATCGATGGATGGTGACACAAGTGGAGGAGGACGAGGAGGATCAGTGGAATATGCTTATGCATGTAGAGGAGAAGAAGGAGGAGGAGGATAAAAAATGGATGTAGGTTCAAAAACATGTGGAGGGGAAGTAGTAGTAGTAGGAGAAGGAGGATGAGGAGGAGGATTGGATGTGGATTCAGATTAATACACAAGTAGAGGGGAAGCGGGAGGAGGAGGAGGAGGAGGAATGGACATGGATGTTAGTTCAGAAACATGTGGAGGGGAAGCAATTGGATCATTGTATGGTGAAATCTAGTCATGTGGAGGAGAAGAAGGAGGAGGAGGATGACTGTGTGGTCGAGTAGAGTATGTGGATGGATCTATTGATTAGCTATATGGATTGGGATCATGTAATGTACCCCAACTTAACTAGGGAAAATTGCTAAGAGGAAACTCATTATAGCTTGTCTTTTGTAGATGGAGGATGAATGATGATGAAATTTATTTCCTTAAACTGCATCAATGATCTAGGTTGGTATATCCATCTTGGGGCTAATATAGGTTTGGGATAAATAAATATTTTTCACCAGGTGTGTGTGTGTGTGTATATATATATATATATATATATATATATATATGTATATATCACAAGTGTTTCTCCACTATCTGCGAGCATCCATAGCCCCAGTGGAGTCACCCTGGCATCATAGACCTTTCTCCATTTCTAGCGAGCGTCCATAGCCCAATCAGAGATATCTTCATGTCTTCTAGTCTCGTCAATTTTTTATTTCCATTCCTTCCCGACTTATTTAGTGCATGCTTAACATCATTGGATGGGGAAAATGATGGCCTTTTTATCTTGATAGGGGATGACTGCCATCTTTTGAAATTTATTTTGTATTTTCTACACCTGTATACATAGAGATATCCCTTTTGGTTTTCAGCCTTTATAATTTGACACTTCACCCTTCATGAGAGCGGATACTTAGTGTGTGGATGGTTCCTCCAATACATAGGATTTTCTCACTAACTAATATGCAAGGATGAACTTTGATTAAACACTATGCTCAGTGATGGTTTAAATGCTGCCACAACCCCCCAAATAGTTCTGATTCATTTTCAGACAGAGAACCCTAATTCCACTCATGTGCTAGGAAAGAGATGCAAGTTGATTTGTGCATTCTTCCAGTCCGAAGGCACTACCTATGAAAATACAAATAAAGGTGAGAGTTTTGTATGTCATGAAATATAATTAGAGGTCATAAGAAAAAAAAATTGAAGAAACGAACTTCTTTGAAGGGAAAAGATGATGATGAAAGAATGGGAAGAAAAATGTTGAATTAGGAGAGGTGTTGTATTCAGGGTTCAAGATGAATTCGGTCCAATTTATTGTTTCAACTGAAAAAAAATCAATCCTTTTAGATGAATGGAAATCAACAACGTGTAATTAGGAAATGAATTTGACTGATAAAGAAATCATAGATTTATTGTTTCCAATAGCTTAGAGGATATTCATGCATTCTGACTAGCTAGAATTTTGCAACCTCTCAAAATTATCAATCCATATGAAAGATAATATGTGTAATACTTCATTCAGATAGGTCTTCATGTTAGCGTTGGTTGAGAATTACACCTCTCATCATGGTTTTTCTGAATGTTTCCAATTCATTTGTTCAACCTTGTGCTTTGCGGGCAAGGGTTGACGAAAGCTCCACTTCATTGTCCATCAAGCTCCATTGCCTTGGCCTTTTGACATGTCTATTTTATTTTCACTTCTTCAAGACCTAGAACTGATGTTACCACATGACATGTCTAGTTAACCACAGTTCTAATGTTTCATGGTTAGTTAAAACCTTCTTAATATGTGTGTTTTCCTTAAATATTGTCTTTCTTTTGAAATTAATATACCTTTCCATGCTCAACTCCAGAGAACCTTTCTGAAAAAATTCATCGCAATAATCCGAAAACGAAAAAAAAAATGTGTGGACTATTTTATATTTCTCCATGACTATCACCCATTCCAGTTGTTGGGAGACATACTAGACTTGATCGTGAATGTTGGTTTGTTTATCAAAATTTCTCCTTTTGGGGAACAAATAACTATAGCATTAAAAATCACCCATTATTCCTTAGAAAAAGTGTGCTTGAGAGACCTTTGCTTGATCAATATCAGTAAGATCAATATCATTATGATTGAATTATCAGAGCAAGAGTGACACTTAATGACCTATTCCTTGAGGATACACATGTATCCTATTAAAGAGTCACAATCACTTTAATGATTATGTTCAATAGGCACAATCCTTAACAAGGTTGTGAATAACCAACGTAACTTCTTAGATCCAATATCCATCTTGTCCAAACTATAAAGAATTCCCCAACATATATTATTTAGCATTTTGGGGTAAATGACTTCCCAACTATCAATGTCTAGGTAAATTTTGCTGAGACAAGTGAATTTTTCAATTGAACTTCTCGGAGAATTCCTGCAAATGGTTTCCTCATGAAGATGGAGGAAAACCAATATTAAGAAAAACTTTTCGATAGAGGAAAAATGAAAAGTATTAAATAAAAAACAAGAAATCTTTGATGACAAATGACTTGAAATGCAAAGTAGACTAATATCAACAAGTGATATTTATTGAAGCGATAAAAAAAATAAAAAATCTACACGAAAATTAGAAAAGACATTAACATCTATGTTATGAAAGAATAAGGTAAGCAAAAATTGCTATGCTAATCCTATTCCTAACCTAACCTATATTGGCTGAAACAAGGCTAGGTGTAAGCATAGTGCCAATGAGGCCAATCAAGTAACTCAAAACCTGCAATTGCATGTTCATTGAAGGCCAATTGCAGAGAATGAAGTAATGAGACATGAAGGATAGGAAGAATTGATTCAAACAAGTCTCCACTTAGAAAGTTAAATTTAGAGGCATTATGATTCACACTACATGCAGATATGTAATATTCATCCAACCTTAACTGCATTCCATCATTAAATTTGCAATGATCATCATATGATTGTCGGAAGGAAATCAACAATGAGATACATACCTAATGAGGCTCATGAATGAAAGTTGCATGAAACGTACTTTGTAAGGGAGTCTAGGAGTGGGTGATATTTCTCATCCCAAGGGTAGAATTAAGATAACATGCACTTGACATAATCATGGATAGAAATTGGAATGTCTCATTGCCGATGTAGATCTCCCTGGGTTCAAATTTCATGTACTCTACATGCTGAGAGGAGAGATAATGGTTTACATTCTGAACAAAACATTGAGTGAGAGATAGCTCCAAAGATTCTCATACGAAATTAATGAAATCATGTGAGTGCACTGGAGTATTGGTATAGAATCCATAGATAGGTAATGTATCTTCTCGTAGGGAGTAACATGTAATTTGAGAGTAGGTTGAGGCGATAGAATTTCGTAGATTAACTCTATGTTTCCTATGCTTTGCATGGTGATGGGTTGTTCATTTGCTATAATTTCTTCATGAGGATCAACAAACTCATTGTTCTCTACATATTTTATATTTGAAGTGATTAGCATATGTGCATCAAGGTAAAAAATATCAATTTGTGAAGGATCAATGATTGATAATTCGGTACCCACACTCAATTATGGGAAAAAAAAAAGTCATCAAAAACAAGATCATTATGATTAGATTGTGTTTCAATGTGTTCCATAAATTGAAATTCTGAAGGGGTTCAAAGTGATACATCTTGGATGAAGTGTTATTAAGAATGAGCATCTGATCGATCAAGGATGGGGAATCATCCTAATTTAGTATATCATTCAACGTTTCATTAACAAAATAATAATGTGAAGAGTGTATTACATGATAAAAATATGTTTGTTCATGTGGATGATAATCATCAAACAAATTTATATATAGTTCATGGAGATCTTCAAATTATGAATACGATGGGATTTACTCGGTAAGAGATTCATCATAGACCAAGATATGATCCTGAATTTTAGAATGGGCATCGTTACATGGTTAACACTCTAGAGCTACAAGGTCTAGGATTACTGGTAAATATCCTATCACAACTATGTCATATTGTTGGTTGCATATTATGTCGCCTACATCATTTGTGGTCAGATCAAATTTTTGTGTATAGGAGATGGGTTGATCATTCGAATCGCATTCTTCAAAAATAGAGATGAGATATAAAAACAAATCAAATATTTATTGGGCTGAGGGTTCATACCTTTTAGGAAATATACATTAAATCTACATGATGCTTCGAAAGAAATCATTCTCAGATTCATTTCTTATCCTACGTATTTCTACCAGTTCATCAACGAGTTCATCATAAACATAATTTTCATGAGAAACAATAAACATTTCCATGAATTGTTTCCAACTATGAATTTATTTTGCTGGCAATGTATTAAAGTAGGATTTAATTCACCCTTCCAATGTGAGTATGAATAGTCGACATGTTTCATTGTCTTGTATAATATTAGGATTTCTCCGAGCGATGTCAAATCCTTTGAGGTGGGTAAATGCAAAGGCATGCCTTTCACCATCAAATTTGGGGTTTTAAAAGAGATTGACTGTATTGAATGAAATAAACTCGGTGGGTCTCGGAAGACTCAAAGGGTCATCCCATACAAAGGCATGGATGGGAGCCATGGGTCGGTTAAGAGTTAAATGAAATGACTCTACGTGGGAAGGATTTTCATATGTCCCTCCTTCTAGCGCCAATTATGTTGATGGGTCCAAATTCGCATGACAACATTAAGGGGTTCTCCCTGGTAAGAATTCCTAATTAAACCCCCCACTATTTGGAATAGGTAACCCATCCAAATTTTGGCCTGACAACCATTGTTGGTTTGGTTCTACCAGTTGCGGCTCGGTCCACCGATGAGGGTGAGTGATGGGTGGTTGTGAAAAGGGAATATGTAGATCAATACTATCTAAATGAAGGCCTAAACTAATTCTAATCTAACCTATACTAGCTAGGAGTGAATTAATGTAAGTGAATGAGTTGTAGCATGAAACTAACTGTACCAATAGCTTCACCTAGATCTTTGAAATGAATAAATAAAGTTAGATAACACATGCACATGAATATATAACAAGAATAGACTAATTCACTATATCACATACATTAGCAGCTCATTCGCTTAGGACATGTAATATAAGAAAGAATGACAAAACTGCAAGAAGACATATATTGCATCATAATAGTCCATAAACAAACATGCTCTTACATCCCATGTGAACAACAAACATTCTTCTTGAAACAGTTCGTAGAAAAACAAGAATGCATGCAAGTCCTTCTCTATGTCAAAATTTGGCCCCGAGGGCTTCTTTGTATTAAGAATTTCAACAATAGTACATGAAAACTCTTAGGGAAACTCTCCAATTTTATTTGGCACTATATTTCCAAAGTAGTTCAGAGATGTACAATGTTTGAAGAGCCAAAATAATTTTCTTTTGGTTCTATTCTAGTATTTATTGAGGTTCAATAAAACCTTTGGCCTTTTGTTTTTATGGAAATATTTACCTCACCCCATGAAACTTGCTCAGAAGTACTTTTCCATTTCCCTATCTAGACTTCAAGGACCTTTTTTCAATTTACAGAGATAAAATTATATTTTTCCACATATACGTGCCCTAACAACTATACATCATGTGTATATGTTGGTTGCACCATTACAACCCGTGTACATCGGGTTTTGTGCCCAAAATTAAAAATGGTGTTTGGTTTCCATGCCACGCCACAGGATCCATGATCCTTGATCTTCCATATACTGAAAACTATTGATTATTTGGGTTGGTTTTCATTGATGTCAACCCTTGAAGAAAGTCCGGTAGCGAATTTCGATAACACAAAGGTTTGGGTAATGGACCCAAGTTTGCTTGATGTATCATGGTATGATTTTTAATATATTTGATGGTAAGGATATTCTAGATGGATAATACATGTCATTCCATTTTCGGTGGTATGTGTAATGTCACATAACTCTTCACGGTTAGAGATTTATGGCCATGTGATGTTGGAGAACCCTCATGAGTCATCTAGAAGCCCCAAAAGGTCAAAGTAGTCAAAGTGGTTTCAAAGAAGAAATTATTTAAATAATAAAGTGAAGTGATGAGTGTACTATAAGCCAAAGTGGATACAAAATAAATTATTTAAACAATAAAGTTAATGGAGAAATTACTAAGTGGACAAGTGGTTAGAAGTGGGTTAACCCTAAAATAAGGAAAGTGGTTTAAGAGATTTTAGAAGGTAAATAATAAAGTGAAGTGATGGGTGTACTATCAGTCAAAGTGGATACAAAATAAATTATTTAAATAATAAAGTTAGTAGAGAAATTACTAAGTGGTTAGAAGTGGGTTAGCCATAAAATAAGGAAATTGGTTTAAGATGGTTGGAAGGTAACCCCTTGAGCAAGGTACATAAAAGTATAAATAAGAGGCAAGGGTCTCTCATTTAAATCACACTTGAACATATTGAATATATACAAGTGACTGAGGTAACCAAAGGATATCTAAGGCTAATTTCAAAGGGAAGGTTAATTAAAGGCCGAAATTCAAGGGAGGATAAATTCTTTTGATGATGTTTTCTAAAGTTTGTTATTTACAGGTCATCTCACCATTTTTGCAATACATTTTTTTTAGAATTCTTTAAACCACGAAATATGGAGGTTGTTGAGAAAACATATCCAAGTAGCTGTGATAAAAATTTCATCTTGTGGGTCGTTGTAGTTTTGCAGCTACACTCCATTGAAAATAGGGTTTGTGGCTAGTCTTGAAAATAGTCTAAAACATGTGTTTTGGGTAAAAACCTCATAACTTATTCATAACAGATCCAAATTTAGTAAGACAAAATGTATTGGCTATATTACAATCTGTATTATTTTTTTTACCATTTTCATATCTATATAGAAAATATTCCGTGTAGGGCATTCTCTAAAAGTTCTATCTCTACAATAAGCCAGAATTCAACAGTGTATGTCACTTTTGCTATAAATCCTTTTTTGAGAGGTTCCAAGTAGTGAAATCCAGAGGAATTGCATAAACGAAAATGAAGAACATTGTGTACTATTTTCAAATCTTTATTCATCATAGGTACATAGTTATGATTATTGAAAGTTAGGGTTGTTGACTAATCCAAAATTAGTCATGTGAGACTAAAGTAAAGGTTGATGAAAATGCTAGTCTCTTGTTGTTAAAGTTAAGGAAGATTTGCAGGTATGTGATCATGTACACCAGGTTTTTTATAGAGTTACAAATCATATTTAGGTGATGAAATTGATGAGGGATTTTGGTTGAGGTACATGTTGGGTACATGGTTGAGACAAGTAGTTGATGAGTTGGTACATACATGAGGTGTATAGTTGATGATGTTGGTACATCTTGATGAGTCATAGTTGATGAGTAGTTGATGAGTGATTGGTACATAATTGGCACATGGTTGGAGGAACGTGTTATTAGTATTGTTGACACATGGTTTATGGATGATGTAGCATACTTGTCTTAGTATATTATTAGAAGAACATATTGATCTTGGTGATGATTATGAGTTGTTGTGTTATGCTTGTTTGATGCACATATTGGTGATATTGTGCATATGGTTGAGATTTTTGTTGGTGATTGATCTTGGTGAGTAAATATGATTTCGTTGATAAGATTGATGAGACAGGTTGTTGTGATAGGTTGTTTGGACATGTTATTGTGACATGTTATTTCTACATGTTTGGTGCATGGTTGATGCACTTGTTTATGGTACAAGTTGAGGTACAGGTTGATGTATGGTACATGTTGGCNACAAAATAAATTATTTAAACAATAAAGTTAATGGAGAAATTACTAAGTGGACAAGTGGTTAGAAGTGGGTTAACCCTAAAATAAGGAAAGTGGTTTAA
This sequence comes from Picea glauca, assembly GCA_000966675.3. NCBI lineage: Eukaryota > Viridiplantae > Streptophyta > Pinopsida > Pinales > Pinaceae > Picea > Picea glauca. The sequence continues at coordinate 970,643 of JZKD02S0686480.1, forward strand.
GAGATTTTAGAAGGTAAATAATAAAGTGAAGTGATGGGTGTACTATCAGTCAAAGTGGATACAAAATAAATTATTTAAATAATAAAGTTAGTAGAGAAATTACTAAGTGGTTAGAAGTGGGTTAGCCATAAAATAAGGAAATTGGTTTAAGATGGTTGGAAGGTAACCCCTTGAGCAAGGTACATAAAAGTATAAATAAGAGGCAAGGGTCTCTCATTTAAATCACACTTGAACATATTGAATATATACAAGTGACTGAGGTAACCAAAGGATATCTAAGGCTAATTTCAAAGGGAAGGTTAATTAAAGGCCGAAATTCAAGGGAGGATAAATTCTTTTGATGATGTTTTCTAAAGTTTGTTATTTACAGGTCATCTCACCATTTTTGCAATACATTTTTTTTAGAATGCTTCAAACCACGAAATATGGAGGTTGTTGAGAAAACATATCCAAGTAGCTATGATAAAAATTTCATCTTGTGGGTCGTTGTAGTTTTGCAGTTACACTCCATTGAAAATAGGGTTTGTGGCTAGTCTTGAAAATAGTCTAAAACATGTGTTTTGGGTAAAAACCTAATAACGTATTCATAACAGATCCAAATTTAGTAAGACAAAATGTATTGGCTATATTACAATCTGTATTATTTTTTTTACCATTTTCATATCTATATAGAAAATATTCTGTGTAGGGCATTCTCTAAAAGTTCTATCTCTACAATAAGCCAGAATTCAACAATGTATGTCACTTTTGCTATAAATCCTTTTTTGAGAGGTTCCAAGTAGTGAAATCCAGAGGAATTGCATAAATGAAAATGAAGAACATTGTGTACTATTTTCAAATCTTTATTCATCATAGGTACATAGTTATGATTATTGCAAGTTAGAGTTGTTGACTAATCCAAAATTAGTCATGTGAGACTAAAGTAAAGGTTGATGAAAATGCTAGTCTCTTGTTGTTAAAGTTAAGGAAGGTTTGCAGGTATGTGATCATGTACACCAGGTTTTTTATAGAGTTAAAAATCATATTTAGGTGATGAAATTGATGAGGGATTTTGGTTGAGGTACATGTTGGGTACATGGTTGAGACAAGTAGTTGATTAGTTGGTACATACATGAGGTGTATAGTTGATGATGTTGGTACATCTTGATGAGTCATAGTTGATGAGTAGTTGATGAGTGATTGGTACATAATTGGCACATGGTTGGAGGCACGTGTTATTAGTATTGTTGACACATGGTTTATGGATGATGTAGCATACTTGTCTTAGTATATTATTAGAAGAACATATTGATCTTGGTGATGATTATGAGTTGTTGTGTTATGCTTGTTTGATGCACATATTGGTGATATTGTGCATATGGTTGAGATTTTTGTTGGTGATTGATCTTGGTGAGTAAATATGATTTCGTTGATAAGATTGATGAGACAGGTTGTTGTGATAGGTTGTTTGGACATGTTATTGTGACATGTTATTTCTACATGTTTGGTGCATGGTTGATGCACTTGTTTATGGTACAAGTTGAGGTACAGGTTGATGTATGGTACATGTTGGCGCAAGTTATTGTTACAGGTTTTTATAGGTTGTTTGGTACATGTTGATTGGTATAGGTTTACAATAGTATATCTCATAGTGATAGTGTGGCAGTGGTTCCATCATTCTACTTCTATTCTAGGGCGGTTGGACACGAAAATGATAGGTTGCTATAACAACCTTCTGATTGTAGCCAGAGAAAAAAGAGAATTGTAGCCTCCTTCTGGTTGTAGCAAGAGAATTGGGGAGTTGGAGCTTCCCTCAGGTTGTAGATTGAGAAACTAGGGGGTTGGAGCCTCCTTCCAGTTGCAACTAGAAAACAAAGGAAGTTGGTGCTTCCAATGAATGTAATTCTTAAAGACATATAAGAAAAAGCATTCTATGGTTTTCTCCCTCTTTTGGTTTCCATGTAAAAACATGGGTGTACTGTGTGTGTGTATAATTTCTCATTTGTTCATTGTTTATTTACTCTGAAACTGTTGTATGATAATTCTACATTGATAAAACACTTGCATTTTGTGGTTAAAAAGGATTAAATTGATCTATTACTAATTCACCTCCCTCTCAGTATTCCAACAATTAGTATCATAGTAGGTTCCTTCAAGAACCAGTTTAACCATTGAAAGGTAGATCATGGAGAGAAACAACATGTATAAACATGGAATACCACAGTTTGATGGATAGAAGTATGCATTCTGGAGCAGAAGGATGAAAACATATATACAGGCACATGGATTTGAATTTTTGCAATCTATAGTAGATGGATACAAAGAACCAGTAATTCCGACAATAAGTGAAAGAGCTATAAAACTTGGTCAAAATATTTCCAAAGCCACAAATGTAGTTTTGAATGGTCTTGGTGAATTGGTATACACCAAAGTTATGCATTGTAAATCCGCTAAAGAGATTTCGGACAAACTTTAAAATATTTATGAAGGATATTCAAAAGTCAAAGCAGCAAAGCTTGAAACTTACAGAGGTCAGTTCGAACAACTAAAGATGAAGGAAGATGAGAATATTCCATCTTACTTCTTATGAGTTGATGAAATAGTAAATGCAATCATAGGATTGGGAGAATAAATTAAAGAATCTGTAACTGTTCAAAAGGTACTAATATCTCTTCCTATGACATTTGATCCTAAGATTTCATCACTGGAAGAAAGAGCAGATATATACTCAATAATCATGGATGAACTACATGTAATCTTGATAACATATGAAATGAGAAATGAATAGGAAGATATAGGTATAAAAGAAGCAGCTTTCAATGCATCCAAAAGGTTAAATCAAAAGGAAAATCAAAAAGAAAAAAAACATAACAACAACAATGACATCTTCGAAGATGATGAAGAAATGACCAACTTTGTCAAGAGATTGAAAAGGGGAACCAATGACAGATATAAAGGTAATCTTCCATTGACTTGTTTTAATTATGATGGTATTGGTCATTTTGCTAACAAATTTCCTCATAATAAAAATAATGGCAATGATGAAGATTACTCAAATAGAAAACAAACATATAAAGGAAAAAGAACCACAAAGAAAGTTTTCAATAAAAACTTATGCACCAAAGAATACATCTCCTCATCAGATGAAGATGAAGTTAGTGACAATGAGACATAAAGAGTTCTATTCATGGTAGTAGAAGAATATGATAAATAAGAAACCAAAGAAGAATATGAAGAGGCAGAAGTTGATTGCCGAGAAGAATTATTGACTGCCATAGAAGCTATAAGAAGAGAAAAGAGGAAAAACAAGAAGCTACAGAAAAAACTAGACAAGAAGGAAGACACTCAAGAACTAGAGCAGATGATCATAGAATTGAAGGTTCAAATAGAAAAATATAAAATAATTGAAGAAGCACTCAAAGATCAGTTGGAAGAAATAGACATGATCATTGGAAATTTGGAAGTAGAGATTGTCACATTGAGAAAGGATATTCAAAATAAAAATATACAGAACAACTCAAAATTTTTGATGACATTATCATCATTCAAAGGCCTAATGATGACAAGTATGGACTTGGATACAATCAGATAGAAAAGGGATCAAGCTCCAAAGAAATTGAACAAGAAACATATCAAAAAAGTTATGAAGAAACAATTAAAGGGGATAGGAAGGCCTACAAGGTAGATTATAGGGACACTCCTCCACAAAAAAGATTCAGATTTCATAATCGACGAACGAAAAAAACAAACAGGTCTCGAGAAGAAGAAGGATTCATAAGAGTAACTCCTTTCAGAAGATATTCAACTCCCAAGTATCAAACTATCTTTTCAGGTTTATCTTATGCATGCAATAAGTCTGGATAGAAAGTTGTAAGTTGTAAAGATAATAGTAGGAACATAAACAAATTTGAAAGTCATACATAAAATGGTTATCCAAGAAGGCCTAGTGAAACACATAGAAGAAGTTACAACATGTTTGAATCATTGAGCATCAAAGTGGAATGAGACAACTGAAATAACTTTGGACACATGGCCAAAGATTTTAGAATGACAACCCTCCTAGAGAACCACAACAGAAGAACAATAGTCATAGATAGGATCATAAGAAGAGAACATGGATACAAAATTAGAATCATTATAGAAATAAATAATGCACACTCACTCTACAATCTAAGCAGAAGAAGCATGGTTGGTATGTTGACAGTGGTTGTTCAAAACATGAAGAACAAGTGAACAAATACCAGGTCCCAAATATTGCAAGATTGGAAATAAAACAAGATGAAGAAAATTCTACAGAGAAAAGGGAAGATGTCAGATACAAAAAGGTTTGGAAAATAAATGAAAGAAAAGAAGGACAGGTGAATAAGGAACATGTGCAAGAGATTGTACTTTGAGTAACTATAGTGAGAAGTGAATCCACAGATAGAAAGAAAGAAGTCATAGCTCAGAGAGATGATGAATCTACTAATGAAGATGATGATGAATACACTTCAGAGAGGGAATTGTTATGAGCCTTCTGGCTTAGAGACTCCTAGATAATATGAATAATAGATAGGGGGATTCTATGCGGTAGCTAAGACAAACCTGAGAACCATCCTTCAAGCAACTTATAGAGTTTGAGTGGACAGATTCAATACATTCAGTTAGCAGAAGTACAATATGATAGATTAATCAGGTGTAGTATTACTTCATGATAGTACATTGACATATGAGTCAAAATTATGGACAGTTCTGTAGAAGAGTCTTGGACAGTATAGATAGAGATGGATTCCTAAGAACACTTAGCATGTTTGGAAAGATATATGACATTGGATGAGAGCATGGATTCCAAATTGATAGATATTTTTTGGACACATATAGTGCATACAATAGTTCACATTAAAAAAAAAGTAATTCTTAGAAACAACAATGACAAAACTTCCTACGAGCTATGGAAAGGAAGTGCATACAACAACCTCTAAATCAAGGTAACTCAAGATAGTATTTTATTAATTGAAATTTATGTTGATGATATTGTGTTTGGAAGTACTAATGATAGGTTAAGCCAGAAATTTTCAAAGGACATGAAGAATGAATTTGAAATGTCATTACTCGAAGAACTATCCTTATTTTGTGGTCTTTATATATGTCAAAGCAACCAAATCATTTTTTTTTCTCAAACTAAGTATATTAGAGAAATGCTAAAGAGGTTCAGAATGGAATATTGCAAACCAATTACCACTCTTATGAAAACCAGTTTCAAGTTGAGCAAATATGATGATTCAAAGTCTACATACCAAAGGTAATACATGTCAATGATTGGTAGAATACTATATGTGACAACATCCAGACCAGATGTAATGCAGGCAGTTGGACAGGTGGGACGATTTCAAGAAACACCAATGGAATCACATGTATTAGCATTAAAGAGGATATTCATATATCTCAAAGGAACATAAGAGTTTGTATTATGGTATCCAAAAGGAAAGGATCTATCACTTATTGCATACACAGATGCAGATTGGGCAGGTTGCATTGATGACCGACGAAGCACCAGTGGAGCAACGTTCTACTTGGGTGAGTGTTTAGTATCATGGATAAGAAAGAAACAATCATCAGTATCCTTATCTACGGCCGAGGCAGAGTATATTCCCACAACAACATGGTGTACACAGGTTCTATGGATGAAACAAACTCTGACAGATATACAGTTTGAGCATGATGAGCCCATTCCAATATGTTGTGATAATACAAGCACCATCAGTATCTCAAAGAACTTGGTGATGCACTCCAAGACGAAGCACATTCTAATCAAGTATCATTTTCTATAGGAAAAGGTTGTAGAAAAGAAAACAAGAGTTGAATATGTTGTCACAAAATAACAAGCGGTAGACATATTTACAAAACTGCTTCCAAGAGAATCCTTTGAGTATCTTCACCATAGACTCAGAGTAATTTCTACTCCAAAATGAATTATTTTGAATGCTTATCTTATATGTATTATATTTACACGAGGAAGCACCAAAAAGAGAAAATTTCATGTTGGGAGATCAGTTTCAGGAAGAGATCAGTCAGGGGGAGCAACCCCAGATGGAAATATACCTTTTCCATTGATGACAAAGGGGGAGATATTTATCATATGCTGGATAGAAATGCTTGGATAAAGAGCACAGAGACATGGTTCCAGGGGGAGCGATGGTCACATGGGGAGCATGAGTAATGCGACTTTAGTATTTCATCAAAGTGTTTCCATCAATGCCAAAGGGGGAGATTGTTGATTATTTGGGTTGGTTGTCATTGATGTCAACCATTGAAGAAAGTCCAGAAGCGAATTGTGGTAGCACAAAGGTTTGGGTAATGGAACCAANATAGGTTGTTTGGACATGTTATTGTGACATGTTATTTCTACATGTTTGGTGCATGGTTGATGCACTTGTTTATGGTACAAGTTGAGGTACAGGTTGATGTATGGTACATGTTGGCGCAAGTTATTGTTACAGGTTTTTATAGGTTGTTTGGTACATGTTGATTGGTATAGGTTTACAATAGTATATCTCATAGTGATAGTGTGGCAGTGGTTCCATCATTCTACTTCTATTCTAGGGCGGTTGGACACGAAAATGATAGGTTGCTATAACAACCTTCTGATTGTAGCCAGAGAAAAAAGAGAATTGTAGCCTCCTTCTGGTTGTAGCAAGAGAATTGGGGAGTTGGAGCTTCCCTCAGGTTGTAGATTGAGAAACTAGGGGGTTGGAGCCTCCTTCCAGTTGCAACTAGAAAACAAAGGAAGTTGGTGCTTCCAATGAATGTAATTCTTAAAGACATATAAGAAAAAGCATTCTATGGTTTTCTCCCTCTTTTGGTTTCCATGTAAAAACATGGGTGTACTGTGTGTGTGTATAATTTCTCATTTGTTCATTGTTTATTTACTCTGAAACTGTTGTATGATAATTCTACATTGATAAAACACTTGCATTTTGTGGTTAAAAAGGATTAAATTGATCTATTACTAATTCACCTCCCTCTCAGTATTCCAACAATTAGTATCATAGTAGGTTCCTTCAAGAACCAGTTTAACCATTGAAAGGTAGATCATGGAGAGAAACAACATGTATAAACATGGAATACCACAGTTTGATGGATAGAAGTATGCATTCTGGAGCAGAAGGATGAAAACATATATACAGGCACATGGATTTGAATTTTTGCAATCTATAGTAGATGGATACAAAGAACCAGTAATTCCGACAATAAGTGAAAGAGCTATAAAACTTGGTCAAAATATTTCCAAAGCCACAAATGTAGTTTTGAATGGTCTTGGTGAATTGGTATACACCAAAGTTATGCATTGTAAATCCGCTAAAGAGATTTCGGACAAACTTTAAAATATTTATGAAGGATATTCAAAAGTCAAAGCAGCAAAGCTTGAAACTTACAGAGGTCAGTTCGAACAACTAAAGATGAAGGAAGATGAGAATATTCCATCTTACTTCTTATGAGTTGATGAAATAGTAAATGCAATCATAGGATTGGGAGAATAAATTAAAGAATCTGTAACTGTTCAAAAGGTACTAATATCTCTTCCTATGACATTTGATCCTAAGATTTCATCACTGGAAGAAAGAGCAGATATATACTCAATAATCATGGATGAACTACATGTAATCTTGATAACATATGAAATGAGAAATGAATAGGAAGATATAGGTATAAAAGAAGCAGCTTTCAATGCATCCAAAAGGTTAAATCAAAAGGAAAATCAAAAAGAAAAAAAACATAACAACAACAATGACATCTTCGAAGATGATGAAGAAATGACCAACTTTGTCAAGAGATTGAAAAGGGGAACCAATGACAGATATAAAGGTAATCTTCCATTGACTTGTTTTAATTATGATGGTATTGGTCATTTTGCTAACAAATTTCCTCATAATAAAAATAATGGCAATGATGAAGATTACTCAAATAGAAAACAAACATATAAAGGAAAAAGAACCACAAAGAAAGTTTTCAATAAAAACTTATGCACCAAAGAATACATCTCCTCATCAGATGAAGATGAAGTTAGTGACAATGAGACATAAAGAGTTCTATTCATGGTAGTAGAAGAATATGATAAATAAGAAACCAAAGAAGAATATGAAGAGGCAGAAGTTGATTGCCGAGAAGAATTATTGACTGCCATAGAAGCTATAAGAAGAGAAAAGAGGAAAAACAAGAAGCTACAGAAAAAACTAGACAAGAAGGAAGACACTCAAGAACTAGAGCAGATGATCATAGAATTGAAGGTTCAAATAGAAAAATATAAAATAATTGAAGAAGCACTCAAAGATCAGTTGGAAGAAATAGACATGATCATTGGAAATTTGGAAGTAGAGATTGTCACATTGAGAAAGGATATTCAAAATAAAAATATACAGAACAACTCAAAATTTTTGATGACATTATCATCATTCAAAGGCCTAATGATGACAAGTATGGACTTGGATACAATCAGATAGAAAAGGGATCAAGCTCCAAAGAAATTGAACAAGAAACATATCAAAAAAGTTATGAAGAAACAATTAAAGGGGATAGGAAGGCCTACAAGGTAGATTATAGGGACACTCCTCCACAAAAAAGATTCAGATTTCATAATCGACGAACGAAAAAAACAAACAGGTCTCGAGAAGAAGAAGGATTCATAAGAGTAACTCCTTTCAGAAGATATTCAACTCCCAAGTATCAAACTATCTTTTCAGGTTTATCTTATGCATGCAATAAGTCTGGATAGAAAGTTGTAAGTTGTAAAGATAATAGTAGGAACATAAACAAATTTGAAAGTCATACATAAAATGGTTATCCAAGAAGGCCTAGTGAAACACATAGAAGAAGTTACAACATGTTTGAATCATTGAGCATCAAAGTGGAATGAGACAACTGAAATAACTTTGGACACATGGCCAAAGATTTTAGAATGACAACCCTCCTAGAGAACCACAACAGAAGAACAATAGTCATAGATAGGATCATAAGAAGAGAACATGGATACAAAATTAGAATCATTATAGAAATAAATAATGCACACTCACTCTACAATCTAAGCAGAAGAAGCATGGTTGGTATGTTGACAGTGGTTGTTCAAAACATGAAGAACAAGTGAACAAATACCAGGTCCCAAATATTGCAAGATTGGAAATAAAACAAGATGAAGAAAATTCTACAGAGAAAAGGGAAGATGTCAGATACAAAAAGGTTTGGAAAATAAATGAAAGAAAAGAAGGACAGGTGAATAAGGAACATGTGCAAGAGATTGTACTTTGAGTAACTATAGTGAGAAGTGAATCCACAGATAGAAAGAAAGAAGTCATAGCTCAGAGAGATGATGAATCTACTAATGAAGATGATGATGAATACACTTCAGAGAGGGAATTGTTATGAGCCTTCTGGCTTAGAGACTCCTAGATAATATGAATAATAGATAGGGGGATTCTATGCGGTAGCTAAGACAAACCTGAGAACCATCCTTCAAGCAACTTATAGAGTTTGAGTGGACAGATTCAATACATTCAGTTAGCAGAAGTACAATATGATAGATTAATCAGGTGTAGTATTACTTCATGATAGTACATTGACATATGAGTCAAAATTATGGACAGTTCTGTAGAAGAGTCTTGGACAGTATAGATAGAGATGGATTCCTAAGAACACTTAGCATGTTTGGAAAGATATATGACATTGGATGAGAGCATGGATTCCAAATTGATAGATATTTTTTGGACACATATAGTGCATACAATAGTTCACATTAAAAAAAAAGTAATTCTTAGAAACAACAATGACAAAACTTCCTACGAGCTATGGAAAGGAAGTGCATACAACAACCTCTAAATCAAGGTAACTCAAGATAGTATTTTATTAATTGAAATTTATGTTGATGATATTGTGTTTGGAAGTACTAATGATAGGTTAAGCCAGAAATTTGCAAAGGACATGAAGAATGAATTTGAAATGTCATTACTCGAAGAACTATTCTTATTTTTTGGTCTTTAGATATGTCAAAGCAACCAAATCATTTTTTTTTCTCAAACTAAGTATATTAGAGAAATGCTAAAGAGGTTCGGAATGGAATATTGCAAACCAATTACCACTCTTATGAAAACCAGTTTCAAGTTGAGAAAATATGATGATTCAAAGTCTACAGACCAAAGGTAATACAGGTCAATGATTGGTAGAATACTATATGTGACAACATCCAGATCAGATGTAATGCAGGCAGTTGGACAGGTGGGACGATTTCAAGAAGCACCAAAGGAATCACATGTATTAGCATTAAAGAGGATATTCAGATATCTCAAAGGAACATAAGAGTTTGGATTATGGTATCCAAAAGGAAAGGATCTATCACTTATTGCATACACAGATGCAGATTGGGCAGGTTGCATTGATGACCGACGAAGCACCAGTGGAGCAACGTTCTACTTGGGTGAGTGTTTAGTATCATGGATAAGAAAGAAACAATCATCAGTATCCTTATCTACGGCCGAGGCAGAGTATATTCCCACAACAACATGGTGTACACAGGTTCTATGGATGAAACAAACTCTGACAGATATACAGTTTGAGCATGATGAGCCCATTCCAATATGTTGTGATAATACAAGCACCATCAGTATCTCAAAGAACTTGGTGATGCACTCCAAGACGAAGCACATTCTAATCAAGTATCATTTTCTATAGGAAAAGGTTGTAGAAAAGAAAACAAGAGTTGAATATGTTGTCACAAAATAACAAGCGGTAGACATATTTACAAAACTGCTTCCAAGAGAATCCTTTGAGTATCTTCACCATAGACTCAGAGTAATTTCTACTCCAAAATGAATTATTTTGAATGCTTATCTTATATGTATTATATTTACACGAGGAAGCACCAAAAAGAGAAAATTTCATGTTGGGAGATCAGTTTCAGGAAGAGATCAGTCAGGGGGAGCAACCCCAGATGGAAATATACCTTTTCCATTGATGACAAAGGGGGAGATATTTATCATATGCTGGATAGAAATGCTTGGATAAAGAGCACAGAGACATGGTTCCAGGGGGAGCGATGGTCACATGGGGAGCATGAGTAATGCGACTTTAGTATTTCATCAAAGTGTTTCCATCAATGCCAAAGGGGGAGATTGTTGATTATTTGGGTTGGTTGTCATTGATGTCAACCATTGAAGAAAGTCCAGAAGCGAATTGTGGTAGCACAAAGGTTTGGGTAATGGAACCAA
>JZKD02S0686481.1:66964-92497 GCA_000966675.3 Picea glauca
GTTCATTTATTAGGCCTTCCCAAAGACAAATATTGGTCGGTGGATAGAAAAGCAAGGAGAGCCTTTGGTAGGTTATATTTTGGTCCTCTCTATGCTTCCTCATGGGTAGTTTTGTTTCTTCTTTTGTAATGAAATCGATGAAAAGGTTATTATGTAGGGGTTATGGTTAGTAGGAGAGGGTATCCTGATGTTGAAATGATGGACCCGTTCTTTTAACTCTACCCAAGATCATTTTCGTTTTAGGCATGTGTGGGTGTTTCTTCTAGGTGTTCCCCTCGAAATTTTGCATGGAAAAGGTTTTATGGAAGTGGGAAACGATATTGGGAGATTCCTTCACATTGATATTGATGTTTTGAGAATAAAATATGAAAGAGTGGGGCACATGTTGGCTGAAGTTGATATCCATTTGGCTTTACTCTCTAAATTGGATATTTCATGTTGGGGGAGAGATTATTGTCAATCGATTGATTACTAGGGTATTTTGTCTATATGTACACGCTATCATAAAATGAGACATCTCCATAAACAATGTCTTGGATTGGATAAGTTTGGTATAGCTATGTATTCATCCTATGAAGGTAGTATAAAGAAGGAATAGAAGGTGCAATTCCATTATTCTCAAATCAGAGACTCATAGGTGGATTTTTCTTGGAACAAATTAGCTTCTTATGGAGATGTAGATGCTTCGAAATAGGGAATTCTGTGGAGGAAGCTCTTTTGGGTAAGTTACAATCTGTTGCCCCTATGATTTTTAATTCTTTTTCTTATTGAGATAAGGACTACCTTCAAATATAGGGTAAATCAAACTTTCCTCCAGTTAGTGGTGTTTCTCATTTGGATTCTTATTTAAATAATTTTTTTGTATCGATTGATAATACAAACCCTAGGTTCCAATATAATTTTCCTATATTAGAATATTCCAAACGGATATCCTTTGAAGAAAAACTGGATATTTGTAACCTGAAATTTCAGCCCTATAGTCGGTCCTATCTAAAAGTAATTCAGCCTATATTTCAAAGTCTTTGGGGGAAATCTAAGGAATCTTTGGGTAGGTATGTTTTTAAATCCAATGAAGAGTTGGATATTCCCAATGATATCATCCCTTCTTACTCTAACATTGTAACGAGTGATCCTTTAGATGTCTTTAATGGACTAGGGTGTAATATGGATATCAAGTCTTATAAAGACTTGATTGTCGGTACATTTTCTCATAATGTTGTTGATATAATGGGTGTTGTCAGCGGTGTCTTGGGGGGGAATTTTTCTCTGATTAAAACTAGAAGTGATAGGAAGATTAAAATGAAAGAGGAAGAGGATATAAAGGAGGATTTTTCTGTTAAATCCGGTCTCGGGTATCTTGGAGAAAACAATACCCTTGCTAGGCATCAAAAATGATCCTTTTTTCTATCAACATAAGGGTATTTGGAGGGGATCCAAAATTTATTTCCCTCAATCGTTTGATGGATTTAATTGGTCTAAATATTCTTCTTGTTCAGGAAACTATTGTTTTGGCTTAAAAATATTAGGGTAGTTTTGCAAAACTTCTGCCTCATTGGATGTTTTGTGCTATGAATCCTAATGGTGAGTGTGGTCGTATTTTAGTGGCATGCAACCCTTTGGTCACAAATTTTTCTTCATTTTCAATTGATGTGGGTATTTTTCTGGAAGATTTGGTGAGAGGTCATTGTCAACCTATTTCCATTATCAATTGTTATGCTCCCTTTTCCACTTGGGTAGATTTTTTGGAATGGGTATCCACTTCAATATTTTTTAATGGATGAAATGCGGTGTTAATTGGTGATTTAAATCTAACTCTTTAAGCTCAAGATATATGGAAAAAAAAATCTAGGACGGATCCCCTTGGTTCCTTTTTCTGTGATTTCTTCAAAAGACACCAGCTTATTGATATTGAGTTGTCTTTTGTGTTCCCTACTTGGAGAAATTGATGGAGTGGATGTGATGCAGTGGGTAAAAGGTTAGACACGTTTCTTTTGTCTGAAGTTTTGGTAGGTTCTCTTTCTAAGTATCACTCTTGGACTATTAACTCGATGCTTTCGTATCATAACCTGGTCGTGCTTCATTTGTATGTTAAAGAGGATCGTGTTAGATACCCTTCTAATTTCAATTCATCTTGGTTGGAGGATTTGGATTTCATTCAGTTAGTTAAGGAACACTAAAATTCTTATGTTTTTGTCAAAGGTGATTCAGTTATGACCTCCTTGTTCAAGAAATTAAGTGCCTTAAAATCTAAATTCATAGGATGGGAGAGAGATAAAAAAAGGCATCTCAAACAAGATATTTTAAAAATTAAGGAGCAACTAGCAGTGTTTTATACTCATCATAAATCTAGTTTTTTTCTTTTTCAGATTCTGACCTTGAATATGTGGAAGTTCTACAAGATAGAAGGATTCATATTCTTTCAATTGAAGAAGAAACTTGGAGGCTCAAGAGAATATCCCTTTGGCTTTCTAGTGGAGATAAGAACACCAATTTCTTTCATAAGTATGCAACTTTTAGAAGGAGTATAAATTCAATATGGGATTTATTTGATGATGAGGGTAATGAAGTTTCTGGTCTGAAGGAATTGGAAAAAGCAGCAGTTAATAATTTTAAATTTGTATTTCAAGATCCAAAGGACGAAAAAATTTCTTGATCAGCTCAAACTTATGGAAGTCTCTCTTGCTCTGTTCTCTGTCGAGGAAGCTAAAAAATAAGTGATTATGTCATTATGAATGAGATCAAATCTATTCTAGAAATTTTTTCTAAAGGTAAAAGTCTTAGACCGGATGGTTGGTCAGTGGAATTTTTCCTAGATTTCTTTGATATTATTGGACTGTTACACATCAAAATTCCTTACTTTGACATTGTATCATAAGTGTCGCAAGTGTCATAAGTGTCGCCAATATCATATTATGTTTTCCTAATTGTCGTATCTCAAGCAACAACATGAAAACACTTGCTACGACCCCTAAAACATGTTAGAATAAGAAGCCCCATAATTTGACAGCCAAAACAAGTTTTTACCTAGGGAATTACTCATCTTTTTGACATTTTGGAAGATTAGTGCTCCCCTTCTCATATATAGGGAGCGCTAGCACTCCTTTTCCATGTTAAGGGAGTGCTACAATGCTCATTTGTCCACTTCAAGGGAGAGTAGTTTTGGTTGAGGTAATATTGGAGGAAATCCCACTTTCCTCTAAAAGACATCTATGGATGGGTTGGGTTAGTTTGGCTCGGATTTGACTCCTTGGCTACATCTAAGGAGGATAAATAAGCAAAGCATTGTTATTTTGCTTCTGGATATTTTAAGAAAGGGTTGGACAAGGAGGAATTGGAGAGGAAGTTGCAACACCATCTGAAGATTGTAAGTTTTGCCTTATAAGTTCTCATCAATATACTTGGCCTATTTCCTTCAAGTGTGTGTTTACATATGATTTTCTATAGTTGTCTTAATGTACATAGATGAATTGATTTTGTCTATTCCATTAGAGTAGGATATAGTCGTTTGTTTGTTGTTTTCCATTGTAGGTATTGATTTATGTCGGGATTCATATTGAGCTCACAGATTGGAGCGGCTTGGAAAAAAGGAATAAACGAGGTACATCATACTTCCCCCCCTTTCTCTCATTTTCGATGGAAAAAATGAATTTATAGGAATGGTAGTGTCCAAATGTAATTTTTTGTCTTGGTATAGGGGTCTGTAATCTAAGGGAAATTTCACTTCTCTGCAGGGGAATATTTATGTAACATAAATTGGAGACTCCACTGGGGAAATAACTTTCAGTTGTTCTTCCCTTGGTTCATCCAATAATTTTTCCAATCCTTAGATCCTACTTGTTGATTTGGTCTAAAGATTTCATATTCCTTGACTTTACTAGTTGTCTTACAGAGCCCTTTACTAAAGTTTTCTGAGTTACTAATATTTTTTAGTCTTTTTCAAACTTTCTTCAAAACTATCCCTCTTTGCAGTCCAAACTAGGGTGCTACTTCTTGATCAACGTTCCCCCAGAACCTTCTAGGGAGCGTTGTAGTGCTCTGGTGTCTTGGTTACCAGAGTGTTGGTTTCCTTTTTCTAGGGAAATTTTCAAGTGTTTTGTTTGTTGGGTCTAATCTTTAGGCTTTCCTCTTTAGCTCAGAGTTTCTTCTTTTTGGACTTGGATCTTATTTGACTATAAACTTGTTGTCCTTCATTATTTTTAGTCTTTATTGATTTTGTATTTTCTTTCTTGATTGCAAAATCGACTCTTTCTCTCTTATATTTGGTTTGCCTTTTTTGCAAGTTTTTTCTATTATATGATTGATTAGAGGAAATCACAGGAAATATTGTTGATTACTAGACTATTGATTTATTTGTCTTTGATTTCTTACTCAATTCTTGAATGCTATAAAGTATGAATTTCTTATCTCTTTTTCATTTTTGAGTTCTTGATTGAACAAGTTATCTCATATGTGCTTTCTTTCAGTTCTCATCATTCTTGAGTGTGCTTTGTTTGATTTTGTTTTGCCTTATAGTTATTTGTGTTAAACTTATATCTCTTTCATCTAAAATTTAAGAAGAGAAAAATTTTCATGACTCCTTGCATACATAATCAAACAAATAAATTTTTCATTCATTAGGAAGTTTGTTTTGGTTTATGTTTGGAAAAAGAGCTAGTTTTGCATGTGCATTTCGGTTTTCAAAAACATTTTCTTGGTAGTTTGGCATCGTATTGATCATGGAAATTGAAATTTGCATTGTTTTGAGAGCTTGCTTGTATTAAGAAGAATAGAACTCTTCTCCTTCCCATACGTAGAATTCATTGAAAGAAATAAATGCATATCATTATTTTGCATTCTATTGGAGTCAATTCTCTTACACGTATTCAGTTTCATCTCCATGAACTCTTTGAGTTAGAGTCCGTTTAAAATCAGTCATATGCTAATAAAATCAAATAGAATATTTTTTGGTTTTATCACACCAACAGTAGCATAGGATTAGGGTCCTTGGACTAGGTGAAATGAGTAAATTTTCCAAGACTACTAAACATAATGTAGAACACTAAAGAGTGTTTAAATCCAACTTTTGTATACGCATATCTGAGAACCCCCTCTCACACAGGGGCTAAAAACAAGGTCATGTACGGGAGAGCTACGGAGATTATCCCTCCAAAGGTTAACCAAACGTAGTGGACATATTGTATATTAGGGGGTTTTATTGAGAAACCATTGGTTTCATTTGGTCTCGATGATTCATGAACATTGAATCCATTTGGGGTCCTATGAAGTCCTACTAGTCCACTCATCATCAGTTCTCTTAAAGATCTTCAGATTTTGATATCTTTCTCACACGTCTGGTTATGACTTTCAATTGTACCCATCTGGAGGCTGACTGCGAGTTGGTAACCTTAGTGGCCTTTCCTAGGTACCTATATAGGTGATTGTGGGGGGGTTCCCACAGTACTTGGGGCAGATGTTGTATCACACTCTCAGTACCCTTGGAGGGTGATCCCACAAAAGAGAGGTTTTATTGCACCAAGAAAGGATGTTACCTGGAGTTTGGGGTAACTACTTCTCACTTCTTTGTTGGTGGCTTGATATCCCATCTTCGAAATATCCTTAAATCTATTGTTTCTTGGTTGATTTCTTTTAGTTTTCATAGGAGTGTGTTTCTTTGTCTTTCATAGTTGGCCTTAGCATTAGATATTTCACAATATACAAGGTATGGAACCTGACACTCAAGAACCTCAACACAATCTTTCTTACGAAGCAATAATTGCAAATCACACTTCTGAAATCTGTAGCATCGCTCATGGAACTGGCCAACACGTTGAAGAACCATTCACAACCTTCGTAGAAATCCTTACATCTTACATGAATCTGCTTTTTAATGATCCACTCATCCTAATACTCACTTATATGAGATATTTGGATGCCTTTTATTATTACTATTTTCTTCCTGGTTCAACCACTACACCATCTTTTGGCATGAACCCATGAATTTTTGGTTTTCCTGAAGGAATTCGTAATTCATTATTTTCCATAACTCTCGTAGTTAATATCATTGCTTCTTATTCTTTACCGGAAACATAGGTTACTCAGTTAACCATGACTCAACCACTTTCATATTCATCTCCCTTCGCACATGAGTCAGGTCATATCCCTGCTTCACTATTTTCACACATGAACACACCAATTTCCTTACTTGTTCATCTGATCAATTGAATTGCTAGCAGTCAAGTCATTCACACAAACATGCTTACACAAGTTACTCAACATCCATCTCACCCATCACAAGTTATTCCTCCCTACATTGGAGGTCAATCTTCAATGGGAGTCCAACCTTCAACTAGGGGGAAGCCTTCAGTTGTAGAGAAACCTTTTACTAGGGAGAAACCTACATGGTTGCAACATCAACAAGCATGGGGTAAATCCACTTTGGTAATTCATTCTATCCATACTACCACTATCCTCTATCTTGGACATCTATATCCAAGAGTTTTGAATCCTTTGTGGGCTCAACCGAATCCGGTGGGCATTTCTCCGTAAGGAACAATGCCCTATCAATCCATCAACCCCATGATTTCAATGCAATATTCCCTTCAATCACAATATATGGGAGGTCCATCATGCCAACCAAATCACATCGGGGGACCATCAGGTCAATTTCAGTATGTAGGAGGTACATTTGCTTCGTATATGGGTGGAAAAATAGGACAACCACCTTACATGGGTGGACAACCCGAGCAGCCACCTTACATGGGAGGACCATCTAGATTTTCCATTTTGCCACAACTTGGATATGGTCCTATTGGTGTTCCCATGCAATATGGTTATCACTAGTATCAACAACATAAATTAAAACTACCATTATTGGCTTCGTTAGATATACCAGATCTGTCACATTTAACAAATGATCCCATCCTTCATGCCCCATTTTAGCCCTCTATCCTTGACAAATTACTGTCCATCATCCATAAATTCAACAAAAACATGGGAAATATCATAACAATGATGTTATGACTTTCCATTTATGTTTTTCTTCCAACTCTTTGATGGACTATTCCATTCATCTTAGACTTTTCCATAGAAAACTTATAGGAGTGGAAGAAAAATGGTACTTAACTCCTTTTTCAACTTTAATTCTCTTTCCATGGCTTTGCTAACACATTTTCAGTTTCCTATATGGCATGAGACCAATATAGAACTTATTACCTCTCTTCAGAAATCCTCTTCCACCTACATATCTGATCATATTCATGAGTGGAGACAACAGAGACATTTGATTAAGGCTCCAATTCCGGACCAAATCCTCGCAGATTGGTTTATAAATTATCTCTTGCCTCCCATTCCCCTTGATGTTTCTATGGGAAATTTTGTTACTGAGGAGAAGGCTATCAATCGTGCATATTATTTGGACTTGGTTTACTCCCAATCTTACACACTTTACGACATGATCCCCCAAGCTCCTCGTTCGTCGAATGATCCACCAAGACATGCTCCAAAACCAAGTTATGTTCCAAACACCACAACTACTTTCTCTCCTACTCAAAAATTCAAGGTGAATGTGGTCCAATCCACTTCATCTCTACAACCAAGAGGTAAAATGGAAAACAAGGGTAAATATAAGAAACCTTCTAACAAGCAAGATAATCCTAAGACTATTGAAACTCAACTGTCTAGGAAGCCTAAATATCCTTATATGATTTCTTGAAGACCACTATATGAAATACTTCCCTCATCATTATATTGTCGCTAAATTTTTTAAGGGTACCTCCCAACCAGTTTAGCAGCAACATTTGGTTGCACAAAATCTTGCCCCTCCGCAAGAGAGAAACGTAGGCCATTCCCATAATAGGGATGCTTCCACAATTGCCTCTAAGGTGTACATGTTTAATATGGTTAATGTCACGACTCGTGAAAATACCTATTACACTCCTCTAGGTGATTATACTAAAGGGAAGGATGTTGATCAACCCTCTAATTATACTCCTCCATCTTCTAATCCTCTTCAAATTGAGAAGTTGATTTTTTAGGTAGTTTTGTGCCCACCCAAGAGTGTAATTCGAAAAGAGACATTTAATCCTAATGCACATGTTTCCAAAAACTACAGCATCATTGAATATTTGTCACAAGCGCCTTGTTCTATGTCAAACCTTGAAGTTATACATCACTTTCCAAGTCAACGTAGAACCTTGTTGTCATCCATTAGAGCCATGGATCTCGAGGAGTCAAACCCGATTACATTTAATCTAGATTATTTTAAGGAGAAGGTGTCCCAACACTTAGCATTCCAAATTCAAGTTTTGGTTGGTGGAAAGAAAAATCATCGTATTTTTTTGGATGAGGGAACCTCCACTTATGTCATGTCTTTGCCTTGTTGGAGAGCCCTTGGTTCTCCTACACTTACCACGTCCCCTACCACCCTGAAAGTGTTTTATAGACATGGTCTCCAACCTTATATACTCTTGAAATATTTAGTTGTACCATTGAAGGGTAAGACTGTTTCGGTCGATATCAAAGTGGTCGATGCACCCCTGTATTATAATTTGTTACTTAGTCATAGTTGGTTCTATGCGATGACTGTCATCGCATCTTCGGTGTTTTGTATCTTATGATTTCCCCATCAAGGAAAGATTATCATTGTTGACTAACTTGAGTATACAACTACAAATCTCGACAATGTCGCAGCGAACAATGTCCCTTTTCTAGGACAGATTGGTTTTGAGAGTGTAGGTGCAGGTCTTCTCAAGGATTCCTCTCTCATGGGGATTTTTACTTTTCCTTCTCCTCCAACCGCGTATATTTCCATATTAAACATGATTTTGACTCAGGTGCAACAATCCTTAGAATCATCTCATCCTTTGGTAGTGCTTGGTCTCGACGAGCATAGTTCATTGCTTCTGTTAAACTCATTAAAAAATGAAATAGACCCCCCTCCATTAGAACCGAGTCTCACTCTAGATCTATTTATTGAACCTTGTTTTCCTCTGCCTAGTGAAAATGTTCCCATTAGTAACCACATGCCTAAACGTGTTAAGAACCAAATATCAAAATAACATAAAAAAAAAAACTCAGAATAAGTACCCAACGCCTTGACCAAGAGACAATTTCAGATAATAATCCTCTTCTAGGGGGCAACCTCCTTATACACCACATAAATATCCAAATACAAGGTGATTCCAATTGAAACGGTCTCCATTGTGTGTGTGTGTGTGTGTGTGTGTGTGTGTGTGTGTGTGTGTGTGTGTGTGTGTGTGTAGGAGACTACGAGGTACAATTATAACTAATGGACCCAAGATGACATAAATTAAATAACATTACTAATGTAATATGCCCCAATTAAGGGGTAATGTTCCATTATTTAGGTCTTAACATTCCCCTCCCCTTTAGACAAGTGTTTTCCACAACGCTTGAGTAATTATGGATTATTTTGTATAAAAGACTCATCTTCCCAAGTGGAATCTTCAGCAGGTACTTTCCTCCACTTAATGATATAATCTGAAATGGATATGTTCCTCAACTAGTGAATTCTTATGTCATTGATAGCTTCAGGCTCTAATATGATTTTTACTTCCTCATCAAGTTCTAGAAAAATATTTTTAACTGGGACCTTTTCATCTATAACCTTGTTTAAGCATGAAACATGGAAAACTGGGTGTACTCGCGAAGATGCAGGCAACTCCAATTTGTATGCCATAATACCAATATTTTGCAACACCTTGTAATGGCCATATTACTTTGGTGATAATTTATTATCCTTCTTAGCTTGCTTCAGGGACATTTGTTTGTATGGTTGTAGTTTTAAAAATACCCAATCCCCTACTTCAAAATTTCTTCCACTACGATGTTGATTTGCTTATTGTTTCATGCGATTTTGTGCCATGGTCAATTTGTCCTTTAATATTTGGAGAACTTGTTGTTGATGTTCGATGTGATCTTCCACTGCTTGAACCTTAGATTTTTATTTTAGATAAGAAGTGATGGAAGGTGGGTGATATACATAGAGTGTTGTAAATGGTGTCATTTTTGTTGCAGTATGAAAGGAAGTGTTATACCACCATTCTTCCAAGGGTAACCATTTAAACCATTGTGTTTGTTTATCAGATAGAAAGAAACGAAGGCATCCTTCCATACATTTTCTCACTATCTTGGTTTTTCCATCTGATTGAGGATGATAAGATGAGCTATGATCCAATTGAGTACCCAAATAATTATGTCCAAAAATGGGATCCAGTGAAGAAAATAATTATGTCCAAAAATGTACAGTGAAGATGGGATCTCTGTCACTTACAATAATCTGTGAGCTTCCATGTAGATTTTGAAATGTCTCCATGAATGTGGTGGAAACTATATTGTCTCTGAAAGGATGATAGAGTGAAAAAACATGTTTGTACTTGGTCAGTCTATCAACAATCACCATGATGACACTCTTTCCTTCAAACTTCAATAACCCTATGATGAAATCCATGGAAACCTCTTCCTAGCATTGACTTGGGATGGATAATGGTTGTAAAATACTTGGGGCATTAATTGTTTCCACCTTATTTTGTTGGAAAACCAAAAATTCTGCCACAAACCTTTGAACATCAATTTTAAGGCCACCCAAAAAAAATCCTTCTTGACCCTATGGTAGGTTTTCAAAAATCCCAAGTGCCCTCCTACCGGAGAGGTGTGCAATTCCAAGAGGACATTTTTTTTGAGTTTGTAGTTCTTACATAAATACAAGCAATCTTTGTACCATAGTGAATCATTTTTCCATGTAAATGTATATGATTCATTGGAATCCTACTGCAACCTTTGAATGAGAGTCCACGCATTTTTTTCATTCTTCCATTCATTCCTAGCTTCTATTATCCAATCATATTGGATGATCGAGATAGCACAGAGAAAGGCCTCTACATATTCATCCTTTCTTGAGAGTGCATCTACCACAACATTTTTCTTCCCTTTTTGTAGATGGTTTCAAAATCATAACCCAACATATTGGTCACCCATTTTGTTGTTCTTATGAAGATAGTATTTGTTCCAAGAATTATTTAAGACTATCATGTTCTGGTTTGACCTTGAAGTACCTACCTATTAGGTAAGGGCACCATTTATTCAATGCATGTAGTATTTCCATCATTTCCTTCTCACAAATGGGTTTGTGTAAGTAATTTCCCTTGAGTGGAAGACTTTCAAAAGCAAGGGTCCTTCCTTCCTACATCTGAACAACACCAATGCCATTTCTTGAGGCATCGTATTCCACAATAAAGGTTTTTGCGAAGTCTGGTGTGGTCAACATAGGATCTTTGTACATCGCCTCTTTAACTTGTTCAAAAGCTTGGGTTTCCTCTAGAGTCAATGAAAATGAATCCTTCTTAGTTAATGTCATTAAAGGTGTTTCTATTCTTCCATAGTTTCAAACAAACTTGCGGTAGTAACCTATGAAATCCAAAAATCCTCTAAGATTCTTCAATGTTTTGGGAATCGGCCAATCCATCATGGCCTTAATCTTGTTAAGGTCTACCTTGACACCTTCATGAGATACAATATGACCCAAATACTCTACATCCTTCACCCCAAAGAAACATTTGGATGGTTTGGCATATAGTTATTTCTCCTTTAGTAGTTGTAGCACCTTGTCAACATGTTGAACATGATCCCTCCAAGACTCACTATAGATTAGTATACCATCAAAAAATGATAACACAATTTTTTTTAAGGAAGGGCTTGAAAATGGAATTAATCAACCCTTGGAATGTGGAAGGTGCATTCGTAAGGCCAAAATGCATGACCAAAATTTTATAATGGCCTTTGTGATTTTGGAATGTTTTTTTTGGGATATCTTCTCCCTTCATTCTAATCTGATGATACCCTGAACAGAGATCCAACTTTGTGAAATATATTTCTCCATGTAGTTAATATAACAATTCATCAATGATGGGAATAGGAAACTTATATTATATAGTGATATTTTTGAGCTCTCTATAATCTAGACACATACGCCATGAGCCCTCTTTCTTGAGTACCATTACCACTGGTTCAGAGTAAGAACTTTGGCTAGGTCTAATAATTCCAGCCTCTAACATTTCTTCAACCATACGCTCAATTTCACTCTTCTAGGCATAATGGTATCTGTAAGGCTGGATGTTAGGAGGAGCACTCCCAATAATTAGGTAAATAACATTATCATTATTTCGAGTGGGTGGAAGACCTCTGGGAATATATTCAAATACTTTGGAATTCTTATCAATGATCCCTTGGAGATCTAGGGGAATAGATGGCTTAGATGTTTTAATATCTAGTGAGCATAGTTGTACAATTACACCATGATGCTCCTTTTTCAATAATTTTTTCATTCCATTAGAGCTTATCACCTTAATGGGTTTCCCTATGATACCCCTTAACTCAATTTCCTTTCCTTCCAATGAAAATTTCACAAAAATTTCTTCAAAATTAAAAGCCACTATTCCCAATTATTGTAACCATTGGACTCCTAGTACGACATCAGCACCACCCATGGGTATAGAAATCATTGGATAATTCATTACATATTCCCCCATAGTAAGATTGTTCTTATGGAATTTTCCTGAGCAATCATTAGTTCCTCCATTTACAATCATTACTTGAAACTCTGGTGCTAGATATATAAATCAATTGAGAGATTTCGTTAATTTATAGTGAATGAAATTATGAGTACTACTAGAATCAATTAGGACTATTACCTTCTTTTTATATATATATCCTTCTCTCTTGAGGGTTTGAGGAGTGCTAATTCCAGCCAATGCATTACATGATATCGTGGGAGTCAACTCTTCATAAGAAATATCTTCTACATTTTCATCTTGAGATGGTTCTTGTTCTTCTTCCTCTTCACAATCTATGTAGAATAATTTCTTCTCACCACACTTATGTCCCTTACTATACTTGATGTCACAATTAAATCATAAAAAAAATTATTTTCTTTCCTCCAATTGTTGAGGTGTCAACCTTGTAGGTTGAGGTGTTTTAGAAGAAGGAACATTATTCTCTTGATAGATGTTAGGACTGGTCCTTCTAGTAGCCATAGCCATATTTTTACTTCAACATTTCTCTCCACCCTGAACGCATTCTCTAATGATTTGGGTTGCCAAAGGTGAACCTCATGTTGAATATTATCCTTTAAAGTTTCTATGAATACATCAATCAGGTGCTCATCTGGAATATCCAATACCTTTATATTGAATCTTTGGAAGTTCTCAATGTGCTCTGCAACTGAACCCTTTTTTCTTGAGATTTATCAATTGGCTAAAGAAGGTATTTATCCTTGTATCCTCATAGCATGCTATCATTTCTTCTGTGAAAATTGTCCAAGTGACAAGTGATTTGCGAGAAAAATCCATCAATACCACACAAATTGATTGGGTTCTAAATATAAAGAAGAAATTTGTACCTTTTGTGTATGTGGTACATCATGTAGATCAAATAACTTCTCCATTTGAAGTATCCATGTGATTGGATCCTTGCCATCAAACTTCCTCATGTTGATCTTAGGAAATTGGTTGGTCTTCAACCCAAAGTTGGAGTTTCTCCAGTATTGATTCATCTTCCTTGTGTCCTCATCATGAATTTAATGGGATACATTTTCACTTTCAGGTGGCCTCTCTATTAGGAAATTTTCCAATCCTTCCATGATATCCCTTTTTAAACCATCCATATTAGTATCCATTATTTCCTCCAACTTAACTTTAGTTGAATCCATCATCCCTTGTAGTTGATATTTTGTTAATGTCTTATTTTGTAAATCATTTATGTCCCTGTGCATTTCTTCACCTTCATCAAGAATCCAAGTAGGACTATCTGGAGGCTTATTTCGTGTAGAAGTTCCCTTTTTTGGTGGCATGTTGGCCAAGTATCAATTTTAAACCTTGATTTTGAGGTGGTTCTTCTAGATGATCTTTATTTTTTTCTATCTCCGAAATTTCAGCCCTTCTGTGTCTAAAAATTCCATTTTTTATTTCTCTGATACATCTTTTCTGCAAATCCATAAGTATAATAAAAATTGGATGTGCCCCACACCTTGCTGATTTTTGTCCCTTATAGAAAAGTTTACTTGTAAAGCATGCCAAGAGAACAATATATGGTATTTGATTATGAAAGTTGCACCCGAAATACTACATATTTTCCATTGTCCAATGCAGCTAGTCTCACTTTATTTCGATACTCATTGAACAAGATATCATTGTTTTACCCGGAACACCTGTTTGAGACTAGTTAATATGACTGGTCGGATACCCTATCTTACACGGGGCGTATATACAAAATTAGGATGACCCAAAAGCTTAAAGTTTTATCACAACTAACTTGATTCTTTCTATGAGTATCCTCTAGGTTTAAGGGCTTGAAACGTCACAAAAACAATTTTATAGCAACAATTTTGCGATGACTAAATTGAGAATTATTCCAAAACCCTATATTACACAGGATATATCTCTGAAATTATAAGGCCTCGTGATCTGATATTTGAACCCCACGTACCTTGATTCGTCTGAAAAATATCCTCCAAGGGGTTCCTTCAGAAACATAATAAAAACAAATTTGCAGTGAAAATTTCAAGGTGTCTCAGATGCAGCAGTGAAACCCCAACACCTTGAGCTCTAATACCAAATGTTAAGAACCAAATATCAAAATATCATTAAAAAACCTCAGAATAAGTACTCAATGCCTTGAAAAAGAGAGAATTTCATATAATAAGCCTCTTTTAGGGGGAAACCTCCTTATACACCACATAAATATCCAATTATAAGATGATTTCAAATGAAAATGTCTCCTTGGTATATACAGGAGACTAGGAGGTACAATTACAACTAATGGACCCAAGCTAACATAAATAAAATAAAATTACTAATGTAATATGCCCCAATTAAGGGGTAATGTTCCACTATTTAGGTATTAACAAAATGAGGAAAGAAGAAGAGTCATTGGAAGAAACAATGCTTGGGGGGAAGGACTCCATCCTCTATACATCATGCTGGAGAGAAGCCACTAGCTTATGTCAAAGAAACTAGTGGAAAAAACCTCTAGAGAAACATGTTGCTAGGAGTGATCCTCACTTGGGAGACGTTCTCATCATAACATAGTAGTCTTTTCTAGAACGAGCTTGGTTTTTTTTCTTTACCATGCTCGTTAATACATGAGAATAAGTTACTGCGCTCAGTCATTATTATTTATCATGCTCGTAAATATGTGAGAATATGTTACCGAGTACACTTTTATCTCTTTTTCGGACTCATAAAATCTATATGAAAAAAGAACTCTTTGGAGTCTCCTTTAATCTCTTTTCAAACTCCCCAAACATGAAAATATTTTCAAGTGGTTTTGCTTCCTTTCACACATGTTAAAAGGTTTGAAAGGGAATCTTTTGAGTAATAGTTTATCTCTTTTTTGGCCTCGCAAGACTAATTACGAAAAGGAATACTCTAATCAAGAATGATTAGAAGAGTTCTCCTCTGTATTTGTTTACACTTATTTCAGGCTTCAGAGACTAAATTTACGAAAAAATAATCCATGGAGTCGCCTTTAAGTTCTTTTCAAACTCTCTAAACATGAAAAACCACCTATTTTGCCTTCTTTGGGCTTGTAAAACTATGCATCAAAGGACCTATATGAGTCCAATATCCATTATCCATATGGGACTGAACCCCTCCTTCTCTAGGTTTTTTAAACATATGACAAGGGACTCATCCAAAGGATAAGATAGATCAATCATGTGTTACCCTCCTCGAGCTCATTAAACAAAAAATAGGTACTCATATATCTAGATGGGGGAAAAAATGAAGGAATTGGGTTGAGTTTCTTGAGATATTTTAAGGAATCTCCTATCATTGCCCTTGAACATGACACCTGTTTTCACCTTACCATACACTTAGATAATATTTTTTCCTCTTCACTGAACCAATCCTATGAGTCTTTTTACGCCCATCCAAACCATACCCTAACAATTGTTGCATTATGTTTTGGTCTATGTTGATTCTATGTTGGGAAGTCTTATGTCATGCCTTAGTGTTCAAGGGATGTCTTCACCTCAATCTCATCCATCTACAATATTAATAGTTCTTGTACCCATGTCATTCCATTTTTTATCACTTTCCTATGTCAAATTTCATGTTGATTGATGGGAGATACATAAATTCCCTCCTTAGATGAGTCTTTTCTTGTCGACTTCAACAACTTATTTGGGAAATAGAATTAGGAACACATCAGTACCTTGGGACCTAAATGCATCAATGGCAGACCTCCTCACATTCGGCAGTGGGTATACATCAATGACCCATGACTGATTGATTCCAAAAATGTTTGAATTCAGCTCATTATTCACATTCGTTGGATTGTACTTAAAGTACCTTGAGAGTCATCGACATCAATGGTGATTTCTCTCACACTTGTTAGTGATATACCTCAATGACCAGTAATCAAGCAGTTTTTTCCATATTTGACATCAAATCATCTATTCACATGGATAGAATCATATTGTTATAGGATTGAGATGAAGACCCTAGGTTGAGTATTCATCTACATATACACTTTACCCAGGTTGTGATGGAGATCACTTGAATGCTATATATGTTTTAACATAGATCCATTATGTATTGCTCTATGGTTATTTTCTCATCACATGGTATCTCCACTATGTATTTTTTCGTGGCTATGATCAAATTAGGTCATAGAGGCATGGATCCACATTGTATCTTTGGTGGCCTTCCCCTTAGTCAATATCATCATGGATCTATAGTGTATTTTTTGGTGGATGTGATTTGAGTCACTTGTATTCTGAGCATAGGTATGCATGCCTTGGGGATGGAACATTTATTAATATTGCTTGATGGTTGACTACAGCTTCTACCAGGTTCTCCAACTCCATACCCTCGATTTGAAGAATATAAAAGTGTTTCAGCCATCAAAATTCCTCTTTGGGATTCACATTTTTGGGGGGAATATGTTACACATCAAAATTCCTCACTTCGACATTGTATCATAAGTGTCACAAGTGTCACACTTTTATTGTCGCAAGTGTCGTAACTGTCGCCAATGTCACATTCACTTTTCCTAAGTTTTGTATCTTGAATGACACCATGAAAACACTTGCTACAACCCCTAAAACATGCTATAAGAAGAATCCCCATCATCTGACAATAGGAACAAGTTTTTACCTAGGGAATTACTCATCTTTTTTACATTTTGGAAGATCAACGCTCCCCTTCTCATATATAGGGAATGATAGTGCTCCTTGATAATGTTAAGGGAGTGCTACAATGTTTTGTTTTCCACTTCAAGGGAACATTATGTTGGTTGAGGGAATCTTGGAGGAAATCCTACTTTCCTCTAAAAGACAACTATGGATACGTTGGGTTAGTTTGGCTCGAATGTGACTCCATTCTTGGAAAAGCGTCATAAACGAGGTACATCATACGTCCCCCCACTTTCTCTCTTTTTCGATGGAAAAAATGAATTTATAGGAATGGTTGTGTTCAAATGTAATTTTTTGTCTTGGTATAGGGGTCTATAATCCAAGGGAAAGTTCACTTGTCCACATGGGAATATTTTTATAACATGGACATAATATTCATAAGGTGGTTGAGGAAACTAGAATGAATGGTAAGATTTCTGGTGTTGTCAATGCTACTTTTATGGATTTTATTCCTAAGAAGGATAAATCAGCCAGTTTTCACGATTTTCATCCTATTGATATTTGCAATCTTATATATGATATTATCCAAAAAATTATTTCTACTAGATTGAAACTGGTTTTATCCAAAGTGCTTTTCAAAGAGCAGTTTGGGTTTCTTCAGGGAAGGAATATTTTTGACGCTATTTGAGTCATTCAAGAGACAATACATAGTATTAAATCAAAGAATAGTAGGTACTTGCTCCTTAAATTGGATTTGCATAAAGTCTATGACAGTGTAAATTGAGAATTTCTTAGGTTTCTTTTACTTCAAATTGGTTTAAATATACAAGCAGTAAATTGGATAATGGGTTGTGTTAGTTTTGCTTCATTTGTTGTGTTGATCAATGGTGGTATAACTGAATTTTTCAGAAGTTACAAAGGCTTGAGACATGGGTGACCCATGTTGCATTTGTTATTCATTGTATTAATGGATGGTTTAAGGAGATTAATAGAGAAGGGAAAATTTGTGGGTAGAATCCTGGGAATAAAGGTTTCAGTTCAGGTTAGAGTTACCCATTTTTTATTTGTTGATGATGTCATGTTGTTTGGATGTGGGATGGCTTCTAAGTGGAGGGATTTTCATATAATATTATTTATTTTCTCAAATACAACAGGGTTATCAATAACTCTATACAAGTCTTCCTTTTACTCACATGCAGTGGATGATGATACTTTGTTTCTTGTTAAATATATGTTTAGTATCTCAGTTTTTTATTGAAACCTAATTGTTATGCAATTGTTGATTGGTTTTGGTTACTAAAGAAAGTGGAGATGAAAATTGTCCTCTAGTATCATAGATGGATCTCGTTAGGCTGAAGGATTAGCTTGGTAAAATCTATTTTGGAAGGTTTTCCTGTATATTGGCTTTCATTCAAAAAAATATCAAGGGAAATTCTTGATAAAATTTGCAGAAGAATTTATAGATTCCTGTGGATAGGAAAAAAATAGAAAGAGAGATTTCATCTAGTGGCTTGGTATAAATTGTCTTTTCCTAAATCTAATGGGGGTTTGGGTTTAAGGAATTTAAATGTGTTTGGTACAACTTTTGCGGCTAAAATTCTTTGGAGATGCCTCTTTAAAACACTCTCTTTGGAGCACTATCATTAAAGAAAAATATATTATTTCTTGGACCATTGATGCATTGATCCGGATTTTATGAGAAGAAAGAAATGAATACAGATTATTAAAATATGCTTAACATAGAATAACAGAGATACAGTAAAATTGGTTTTCTATTCAATAAGGAAATAAGCTGAAATTGTAAAATGCAGTGGAAAACAAGCTTGTTGGAATGGTGGTGGCTTATCTTTGAGAAGAGATGTGACGGTTGCGCTCATTCACAAGAACATGATTACAATGAGGCTCTAAATTCCTTTTTTACAATAAATAGAAATTTCAAAAACCCTAGACATCCAAAAACCTAACCCTAGGAGATGAAGCACCAAAATTCATGTGGGCCCCGTTTGGGTAAGTTAGTACATCAACTTCCTAGGGTCGTAACATTTGCATACAATCTTCGTTTTAGGCGCACGATAGCCCGTTGGAAAGGTATATTCAAGGAGATTCATTTTGGGGGCTCAATCATAGCCTTTAGATATTGTTCAGAATATCGATCCTGAAAAACCTTCATTTAGGCCATCAAAATGGGCCTGGAAGTTAAAAACTTCTAAAAATAGTAAATTGCCAAAATTGGCAGAAAATTGTTTTGCGCGAGTTTGAAAAGGTAGGTGACCATCGATATCCACCTATATCAATACTCCCTCCTTAGTAATAAATGGTATCCATTACGTTGAGTTCCCCCATCATATGAGGAAATTTCTATTGAATTTGGCCTGGGTGAGCCATTTGCCTTGGTACAGGAGCTGCCCTGCTTTTATGACTCGATAAAGTTGGATACTTTGTTGTCAAGTTCCCTTGATATGTGTGTCCACAATATGATCATTGGATGCTTGTTCCATGCAGTCAAGTTTGAGCCCTGTTGGTTTCAACTGCTCTACTATCTTTGAGGTGTCCAATAATGGTGGGAAATATGGTCGAAAGAGAACTATGTTGAAGACTGGGTGAAGGCCAAGGAAAGGGGGAATGTTGACCTCAAAATCATTGTCACCCACATCCTTGGTGATGATGTATGGTCCATAATGGAGTGGGAGAATCTTCTTATGGGGCCCTGTAAGGCGTTATTTCTGCAAGTGTAACCAAATTTTGTCTTCCACCTGAAACTTATGTGGCACTCGATGTTGATCATGGTGTTAATTATACTTGGAATTAGACTTCTATAGAATATCCGGAACCTATTGGAAGATGTACTAGATCCTCTCAATGAACCAGGTGGCTTTGTCATCTTCTAGTGGAGCATGGGATGATTTGGTCGAGGTGGTCACCAGGGATAGTGCAACATCCATGGGGCCCAATGGTTGGAATCCCAACCCCACCTGAAAGGGGTTGTGGCTAGTTGAGCTATGAAGGGCTCGGTTGTAGCTATGTTGGACATAGGGAAGATTTTCATCCCATGTGCGGGGGTGTTTTGAATTGTACATGCATAGGATATGTACATCATTTTATTGACGACCTCGGTTTGGCCATCTATTTGGGGGTGGAAGGTAGTGGATTTGGTGATCTTGGTATCCAGCAATGACTAGAGGCTCGATCGGAATGTGTTGAGTAACTGACTTTCACGGTCTAAGATAATGTTTTATGGGATCCCAAAATGTACCCATACTCATTCAAAGAAGATCTTGGTAGTGGCTTTTGTTGTGATGTTCTTCTTGCAGGCGGCTAGAATCGTCATCTTGGAAAAGCAATCAACAACCACAAAAACATAGTAATTTCCCCTCTTGGTCGATGGGAGGCCTGACATGTAGTCCATTGATATGGATTCCCATGGCCTATTAGGAGTAGGAAGAGCGGTGTATAGGCCTTGTTTCTTAGTGGTTGGTTTGGCAATAGCACATGTGATGCAAAACTTGATATACTTGTTGACATCTTGTCAAATTTTCGGCCTGTATAAATGTTTCTGTAGAACTCCCACTGTCTTTTTGACGCCAAAGTGTCCTGCCACCCGACTTTAGTGAGATTCCCAAATCAAATTCACATGCTCACTTGATGGAACACAGATATGGACCATACAGCACAACAACCCATCTTGAAGATGGAAATTAGTGACCACTGAGTTGGTGCCCAACATTTGGTAGGTAGTGGAGAAGTTAGGGTTTGTCTCATAGAGGCGGGGCCATCCATAGGTCTCGTGGCTGCAAGAGTCTAGCACCGTGGTGAGTGTCACAATTGGAGGTCAGCTAAGGAAATCAACAATTTGGTTGGTACTTCTTGTTTCATGCTTGATGTTGAGGTGGAACTATTGTAAGTATGTGGACCACTTCTAATCGAAGAAATTATTCAATTTTCCTTGCATCTGCATGAACTGTAGTGGCTTGTGATCAGTGTGGATGTCTCTCATTCCCAAGAATGTAATGTCTCCACTAGAAATAGCCTTGCACAATGGAGTACATTTCTTTGTCATAAGTAGGGTACTTACAAACAACATTTGATAGTGTCTCACTATGATATGCTATGAGGTGGTCGTGTTGAGTGAGAACAGCGCCCACAGTATAGTCTGAAGCATTTGTCTCGATCTCAAAGGGATGTTGCAGGTCTAGTAATGAAAGTATTGGGTATGAGCACAAACTCTTCTTCAATTCATCGAAGGCTTGTTGTTGGGATAGGCCCCACACAAATTTTTCCTTACCACCACCCCTGGTTACTTGGCTGAGGGTCCATGCAATATGAGAAAATTCCAACAAGAACCTACGATAGAAATTGGTGAGGCCCAAGAAGCTCTAAAGTTCAGTGAGTTTGGTTGGGGCTAGCCAATCATGGATGACCTAGATCTTGGTTGGAT
This sequence comes from Picea glauca, assembly GCA_000966675.3. Lineage (NCBI taxonomy): Eukaryota > Viridiplantae > Streptophyta > Pinopsida > Pinales > Pinaceae > Picea > Picea glauca. The sequence goes on from JZKD02S0686481.1 coordinate 88,528, forward strand.
CCACATGCACACCATGTCGATTAACAATGTAGCCTAAGTAATGGACCATGTCCATGCTGGAGGAGAATTTTTCCATGTTTTCATATAGTTTGTGTTGTCGCGGGGTGTGCAGAACCAGTTGAATATGCTACAAGTGTTCCTACCAAGTCTTGTTGTAGATGAGGATTTCATCTAGATACACCACTACAAAAGTATTGGTGAAAGGTCATAGGATATCATCCATCACCCTCATAAAAGTTGTTGGATCATTTGTAAAACCAAAGGGCATGACCAACCATTCAAAAAGACCTTCTTTTTACTTGAAGGCGGTCTTCCATACATCTATCTATTCTATTGGGACCTGGTGGTAGCCAGAATTCAGATCAATATTACTGAAGTATTTGGCCCTCGTGAGTTGATCAAGGAGGTCGTCGATTCGGGGAATCGGGTACCAGTTTCAGACTGTGATTTTACTCAGGGCCCAGCAATCAATGCAGAGTCGCCAGGTCCCATCTTTCTTCTGTACCATCATGATTGGGCTCCCAAAAAGCGATGAGCTGGGACATATGTGCCCCTTGTGGAGAAGTTCTTGTATTTTCTTCTTGATCTCCTTTTTTAATAATAGAGAGTGGTGATAGACTATCCCATTAGGTAGCAGTTCGCTTGGGGTCAGATCGATGGGATGCTTGACCTGGCAGTGCATAGGTACCCCGGTAGGAGAGAAGAAGATATTTGATTATTCTCCCATGAGCTTATCCACTTTCTTATGTTGTGTGGAGAGATCGGTCGCAGAGGCCCTGGATGTGGCTGTGATATTTCGCTCACTCTAAGAGAGAATCACAAAGAAGACAAATTTATTGGTCTGAGAGATGACCTTCCTGCATTGCTTGGAAAATATCAATGAAATAGCACTAGGAGGGACTGCCTCGGGTATCTTGTACAATTTCTTGTTCAAAGTAATAATAACAGTACGAGGCCTAGACTCATATATAGCATGATGTTTCCATAAATAACATTGGCCCAAAAGAACATTACAAACATCGAGAGGAGCAACATCACACAATACCTCTTCTTTGAAGGGCTTGATACCGTACTATAGTTGACATTGTTGGCTGACACAGAGATGGATTCATCTGCAGAGACATCCAATGGTGTAGGGTTGTGGGTGCAGTGTTTTTGGCAAGTCCAGCCGCTTGACGACCTCTGCTGAGATGAGTTTCTTCTAGCTACCGCTATCAATTATGAAGTGTAGTGGGGTTCCTTTTACCCACATCTGTGAATGGAAGAGGTGTTTGCCTTCTTCTAGCTCGTCTGGTTCACCAAGTTGGAGCATGGTGGTAGCAACGGTGGCACTGGGTTCCACGTCAATGATTCATCTTCCCCTTTATGGTTCTAACTCAGAGTTATAAACCTCATCTAATTCAAAGGCTCTCACTTCAGCCATCAGCGACTGCTTTGAGCGACAGTCAACAGTGTTATGCCAAGGGCTCTTATGGAAGTCGCACCACTTCCCAGTATCTTTCTTTGCCTTTCTAGTGTCCTTCTTTTCTTGTAGCTTGGACTGGTTGTCCTCATACTGTTTGTATTTAATATTTCCTTTGTTATGTGGGTTGGGGTTGCCCCTTCCTATCTTTTTCTGAGGGGTTCCCAGACCCAAATTGTCAAGTCTTTTGTTTGATCTTATGCTTGATTTTGACGGCATATCGGTAGGTCGCGCCCAAGGAAAAGATGTCCAAAAATTCCATTTTGGTCTAGATTTATCTATGGAGAGCATTGAGATACTTGAGAACTAGATGTCTCTCTGAGTATTTGATACCCAGCTTGGTGTGCAAGGTATGGAAGATATTTGTGAACTCTAACACTGCTTGCTCTCTTTCTTGCCGCAGTGTGTTCCATTTGGTATATAAATCGTCATATCTTCCGACATGGTAGTATTTTTCCTTAATAGCATCCCTGAAGGATACCAGGTGGACGTGACTGTAAATAATGAGGGTTCCTCTATTTCCTTTTTCTCACAGAAAGTTTCACACCAATCTTTGATATGGGGAACGACTTTGAGGAGTGAAAAATTATTTTTTTCTCTATTCGAAAAGTTATGGACAAAACAATACCCTTCTAGTATATTCAACCACTTTTATATAGAATCTACATCTTTCTAACCTTCAAATATAGGAATATCGAAGTTGATTTGTACCTTGAATGGAAGGTGCCTCCGCTCAAGGAATATGTGTCACATGTTGGTAGTCATCGAAGGATTTGTGCGAAACTATCCATCATCTCATTCCTCTACTGCGTGAGGGCTTTCTCAAGAAAAAATTTGAAAGGATCTCATGTCCCATCATATTTCTTTTCTCCTTCCATGAGAATTCACTTAGGCATGCAAGATATTTTTTCCTCAAGAGAAACAAGCTCGAGACCCAATTCTTTGTACCATGACCTCGTTGGGGAAATGTATTAAGACGACATGGAGTAGACTGCTCTAATACCATTGATCTAGATTTTATGAGAAAAAAGAAATGAATACAGATTATTAAAATATGCTTGACACAGCATAACAGAGATGCAGTAAAAATGGTTTTCTATTCAATAAGGAAATAAGTTAAAACTGTAAAATGAAGCAGAAAACAAGCTTGTTGGAATGGTGGCGGCTTATCTTTGAGAAGAGATGTGACTGATGTGCTCATTCACAAGAAGATTATTAAAATGAGGATTTGAAGGAATTTTTTACAATTAAAAAGAATTTTAAAAACCCTATACATCCAAAAACCTAACCCTAGAGGATGAAGTGCCAAAAGTCATGTGAGCCCTGTTTGGGTAAGTTACTACATCAACTTCCATAGGTGGTAACTTTTGCATACGATCTCCATTTTAGGCGCACGATAGGCCGTTGGAAAGGTATAATCGAGGATATTCATTTAGAGGGATCAATCGGATCCTTTGGATATCATTGAAAATATCAATACCGAAAAACCTTCATTTAGGCCCTCAAAATGGCCCCAGAAGTTAAAAACTGCTAAAAATAGTAAATTGCCAAAATTGCCAGAAAACTATTTTGAGCGACCTGGAAAAGGTGGGTGGCCACCAATATCCACCTAGATCATGCATGGTTCAACCGATTTCCCAAAAAATCTAAAGGATATTCTACCTCTTGGAAATGGTTGATGAGTGTGGTTCATGTGGTAACTCAATGGTTGGTGAGGATTCCAAGAAATGGGTGGAGAATAAAGTTGGGTGAAGACTCAATCATGGAGAAAATTAACTCTTATAAACTGTCTCAGGAAAATTTTCATCAAATTCACTCCAAGGGTATTTTATATTTTTCTCAAGATCATATTAGGCCCAATTCCAATATCCTTTTGTCTAAGTGGTTGAAAGTAGATGATATTCTCCTTCAGGGGGAAGCTAGAGAGGAATGGAATGATTATACTCGAAGATTATCAGCAGATGAAATTTGTTTATCTGATCAAGATGACAGAATTAGTTGGCCATGGAATTTCAATGATGGAAAAATCATAGTGGGTTCTTCCTATGAAGCCTTGATGTCTTATGAGTAGCAAGGGAAAATTTATTAGTGGACTTATTCGATTTGGAAGTGGGAGCTTCCACTCAAAATTAAGCTATTTATCTTGCTTATGTTAAATAAGTTGATTTTAACTTGGGATACTATCTATAGCACAACATTTTCTGGTCTAATTCATTGTGCTCTATGTGGTTCTACAAATAAAAATATTGATCATATTATGTTTCAATGTAGGTTTGTTCAAGATGTTTGGAAGTTGTTGGGTATTATTACAAAGTTTGTTTTTATTTGGAATGAAAGTTCAAATGAGTTATGCTTTCTAATTTGGCATAGTAACTGAAAAAATTTCTTAGAGTTTCTGTTAAGAACCAAACATCAATATAGCATAGAAAAACCTCAGGAAAAGTACTCAACGCCTTGAAAAAGAGATAATTTCAAATAATAAGCCTCTTCGAGGGGGCAACCTCCTTT
>JZKD02S0686481.1:92507-119036 GCA_000966675.3 Picea glauca
GAAAAGTACTCAACGCCTTGAAAAAGAGATAATTTCAGATAATAAGCCTCTTCGAGGGGGAAACCTCCTTTTACCCCACTTAAATTTTCAAGTACAAGATGATTCAAAATGAAAAATTATCCTTGGTATATATAGGAGACTAGGAGGTTTAATGGCATAAAGCCGACATAAATAAAATAACATTACTAATCTAAATTACAACTAATGGCCTAAAGCCAACATAAATAAAATAAGATTACTAATCTAATATGCCCCAATTAAGTGGTAATGAGCCAATATTAGGGCTTAACAGTTTCCATGCTATGTTTCTTGGGAGATATGGAAATCAAGAAATCAAAAAAAAAATTAGAATAATTTCTCACCCCCTTCGATGGTTTCCTTTAAAGATATTAGTCAGTTCAATGAATTATCTGGTAGTAGAAAACTCAATTATCGTTGTAGGCCCCTTTATGCAGTGTTTTGACTTAGCCATTGGTTTTTTTATGGTTCTTCTTCTCTAGATGGAGCAATATGTGCATGTGGTGCAGTTCTTAAACTTCTAGATGGTGTGGTTTTCCTTCTCAGATTAAATTTTTGAAGCAGTGAAAACTCAAAGGATGAGTTGTTAGGTCTTTGGGTGTTGTTATTTTTTTCCTGAGTTCAGATGATACATCAACTTCAGGTAGTTGGTGATTCAAAATTGATGATAGATTGGGTGTTGAACAAATGTTCTTTTAACGAAGCATCTTTGGTTTTTTGGCAGCGAAGAATTTGTTCTTTGAAAGAAGAATTCTCCAAGTTGGAATTTTCCCACATTTACAGGGAATTTAATACGGGAGAAGATATATTGGCTTCTCAAGCTTCTTCTTTGGAAGTAGGAAATATATTTGTTCAACATCATGTGGGTGGAGTGGTTCGGAATGAATTTTTCATTCCTCTCTTCTGGTTTTTTTTCTTTGAATAGTGTTGTTCTCAATTTTTTGACAAGTGACTAGGGGTGAAATTTGTTTTTGAGGTTCTTTCTATGCATGATAGTACTCTTTGTTTTATATGCGAAGTTGCAATTTTTTTCTTTCGGAATAATACTTTGTTGTCTCTCTAGATACCATGGTTTTATTCTTATATTATAATGGAATATAAGTACTTTTTTCCTGGGTGAAAAAAAACCTTGAATGGGGTGTTAAATTGTCCTGATCGAAGTGTGTCTTTTGTGGAGGTGACGACTCTTAACCGAATGAAATAAGTGGATGGTTCTCACAATATGGAAGTTGTTGGGTTTGTACTTCATTTGGGATGGAGTGTCATGCTTTTTAATGGAGATGATCATAGTGTGTTTTATGTGGAGGTGATGGATTGGAAACCAATGCAATAGGTGGATGGATCTCACGATATGACAAATGGTGGGTTTGTACTTCATTTGGGATGGAGCTTCATGGTTGTTAATGGAAAGGATTTGGTGGATTGTGGGTATGAGAGATTGCATGAGTTGGAATCTTAGCTCTCACCCTCTCATACTGGTGATGTTTGTTCCTAGGAAATGTAATGAAATCCAAGTACGTTTGCAGGTAAAGGGAATTTGGGTTCCAATGCAGATATATGACCAGGAGAAGACAATGGTTGCTATTTTTTTATCACTCTACTCCCTCAAATAATTGGTCTTTGTTCTCATCAAGATTGTGTCTAGATATTTGGCATCTCTGTCTTAATTTCTCATGGATCCTTGTGGTCTTAATCCCCATCCCTCTTTTGTTGGTTTTTTGTGTGCTTTCAGGGTTGTTATCACTACAACATATTTTTATAATGTCTTTGTTTCTGAGGAAGACTAGGTGACCATGCCTACAATGTAGGTCAAGTTTAGGTTGGTCAGGTAATTTAAGGATTATGAGGATGTTGAGAAGCAAGTGAGTGACTTGATATTGGACCTCAGTTACACCAGAACACAAAACTCCAAGATATTTAGGACTTTGGAACTCTATTAACACACCAAAACCATGGTGGCTCTAGGCATGTTGCCTAAAGATGAAGAATTTCACTAGTTGAAGCATCATATAGAGACTCTTGAGGAGAAAAATGTTTATCTTCTATAAATGGTGACCTGGATAGCTAAACCTCAAGTAGACACCTTCCAACCTCTTATTTCAAGTCAAATGTGTGTATATTTCTCTATTGCAACTGGTCACCTGGGTGTTGTGGGTCCATCTTTCTCTCAGGTTCCTCATGCAAAGGAATAACATGCTTCACATTTTTTTCAGTTTCTTTTTGTTCCAAGTTTTTTATATCCATGTCATAGGAATTCTTAGTAGTCCTACTAGAAGCATATGGTCACACAAACTTCATATTTTAAGACAAATTATGTGTTTTTTATCCTTGTTTCCCCTATGGGGAAGGCAAGTTTTACTGCTCTTTTTTATTTCATAATAGTGTCATGGTTTTTCTATCATCTGATACAGTTAATGCATCTATCTATATATTTTTAATATTAATATATCTTTCTCTTACTTACAAAAAAAATGTTATATAAAAATTTATATTAAATTAGGGAATATTGATATCATCTTAAAATAGCTATGTCTTCAAATTAGGGAATATTGAAATAAAAAAGACTTGAAATAGTTATGCCTTGAAATTAATAAAAGGCATAGTGTTTTGACATTATTTTTATATATGTTCACATGCACTTTAAAAAACCAACCTAGATCCATCTAAACCCCTAATCTATAAAGTGTCGAGAGGGATCAAATATATCAACGTGCAAACCTCTTTTAGAGTGCAAAACTTTAGGAAAGTCACCCAAAAAATACTTAGATGTTGATTATTTCAAATACACATAAACATATACTTGATCTTCAAAATAATAATGATCACTTGATTCATCGCAATTACATGTGAAATACTTATCTAACCATATACATGTTAATGATAAATAACTTGCAAATAATTGAGCGTAAAAATGAAAAACAATATTTAAATAACATACACAAGTTTGATAACAGATTCCACCCAATTTGGGCTACATCTTCGATTCCTCTTCCAATAGACACCTTCTTTATTAATACTCAAATTCTTGTGTTTTACAATGACCTTTTTTAATGTTTCCCAAATGAAGAAATGGAGTGCACCATTGGATTCGTTGCGAAAAATCATGAAAATGAGTATAAATTTCTTGAAATTACATCAAGGGACCTCTCGACATGCTTTACAGTGTAGCCTCAAATCCTATGTACCCTCGGGAATGTCCTTCAAGAAAAAACTATGCAATAATGAATGTATATCAATCCTCAGTCTGTGCACCCATTAAATAGGGTGTGGGTCCTTAATTGTCCTCTGAAATAATAGTCAAACAATAATGAATTTGTTTTGGAAGTTCCCATAATGTGGGGCAACGGTGGTCTAAGGATTAACACGTTGGTTTATTACACAGTAGTTTGGGGAATCAAACCCTGCCGACCTCCATTTAATCCAAATCTTCAATATATTTGTTGGTCATATATGTTGATTAAGGTTGGTTGTCATTGATGTCAACCCTTGAAGAAAGCCCCATAGCACAAAGGTTGGGTAATGGACCCAAGATTGTTTGATGTAAAGATGAATCATTATTTTCTTTTCGTGGCTTATAATAGATAGAAATGGATGAAATCCAAAGTGGTCCCCTTATGGTGAAATCCCTCACGGGAAGACGCTTTGCGGATTGAGTTATCCTAGAATTATGGTTAGAGAACCCATGATTATTTGTAGAATAATGAGATGAACTCCAATGAATTTGTCAGTGAAAATATCCTATATGGATATTTCTTGTCATGCCATTTCCAGTGGTATGTGGAACGTCACATAACTCCTCACGGTTAGAGAGTTATGGCCATGAGAAGTTGAAGAACCCAAGTTTGGGTAATGGACCCAAGTTTATTTGATGGATAACGGTATGATTTTTTATATATTTTTAGGTAATACTATTCTATATGGATATTACATATCATTCCATTTTTGGTGGTATGTGGAACGTCACATAACTCCTCACAGTTTGAGATTTATGGCCTTACGAAGTTGGAGGACTCTCATATGTCATCTAGAAGCCCCAAAAGGTCAAAGTAGTCAAAGTAGTCAAAGTGGTTTAAGAGATTTTAAAAGGTAAATAATAAAGTGAAGTGATGAGTGTACTATAATTCAAATTGAATACAAAATAAATTAATTCAATAATAAATTTAATAGATAAATTAGAAGTGGGTTAACCCTAAAATAAGGAAAGTGGGCAAAGTGACCTAGAAGATGTTTTTAAGGAAGCTACTTGGAGAGTATAAATAAGAGGAAAGACTCTATAATTTAAGAAAAACTTGAGAATATTGAATACCTATATGTTTTTTAGGTAACCAAAGGATATATAAGCCTAATTTCTGAGGAAAGTGAAGAAAAGAAGGCTGGAATTTAAGTAAGGATAAATTCTTTTGATGATGCTTTCTAAGGTATGTTTTTTTCAAGTCATCTCACCATTTTCGCAATAACTTTTTTTCTAGAATTATTTATACTATAAAATTGCTATTCTAGTGAGGAAACATATCCAATTATTTTTGGTAAAAAATTCATCTTGTGGGTCGTTGTATTTTTGTAGTTACACTCTGTGGAAAATAGGGTTTGTGGCTAGTCCTGAAACTAGTAAAAAACAAGTGTTTCGGGTAAAAACGTCATAAATTCTTCATAATAGATCCAAATTTAGTAAGACAAAATGTATTGTTTAGAGTCAATTCTTTAGTATTTTTTGTAAAATTTTCAGATCAATTCAACAACTATTATGTGCAGGGCATGCTCTACAAGGTCGCTCTCTAGAATAATACAGAATTTAACAAGGTGTGCCATTTTTTCCATAACTCCTTTTCTGAGAGGTTCCAAGTAGTGAAACTTGGACGAATTGCATAAAACACATTGAAGAACATTGTGTATAAGTTTCATATATGTATTCATTACAAGTACAAAGTTATGATTATTTCAAGTTAAGGTTGTTGACTAATCCAAAACTAGTCTTGTGAGACTAAAGAAACGTTTGATGAAAATGATAGTCTCTTGTTGTTAAAGTTAAGGAAGGTTTGCAGGTATGTGATCATATACACCAAGTTTATTACAAAGTTACAAATCATATTTGGATGATTAAATTGATGAGGGATTTTGGTTGAGGTACAAGTTGGGTACATGGTTGAGACAAGTAGTTGATCAGTTGGCACATACATGAGGTGTATAGTTGATGATGTTGGTACATATTGATGAGTCATAGTTCATGATTACTTGACACATGATTGGTACATACTTAGTACATGGTTGGTTTCACTTTTTTATGGTACAGGTTGGTACATGGTTGATGCACTTGTTTATGGTACAGGTTGATTACAAGTTGAGGTACAGGTTGATGCATGGTTGATGCATGGTTTAGGTTTATTGGTACATGTTTACAGTGGTATATCTCACAGTGATAGTGTGACAGTGGTACCATAATTCTACTTCTACTTTAGAGTGGTTGGAAAGGGCAAGGACAGGTGGTTGTAGCCACCTGCTAGTTGTAGCCGGAGAACATAGGGGGTTGTAGCCTCCTTCTAGTTGTAGCCAAAGAATTGGGGAGTTGGATATTCCCTCAGGTTGTAGCTTGCGAAAATAGGGGGTTGGAGCCTCCTTCCAGTTGCAGCTGGAAAACAAAGGAATTTGGTGCTTCCAATGAATGTAATTCTTCAAGACATATAAGATAAAGCATTCTGTGGTTTTCTCCCATATTGGGTTTCCAAATAAAACACTGTTGTATTGTGTATGTGTGTGATTGTTCATTTGCTATTGATCATTATTGGATAATAATTATACATTGACATAACACTTGGATTATTTGGATAAAAATGATTATAATTATTCTATTACTAATTCACCCCCCCTCTCAGTAATCCAACAATTGGTATTAGAGAAGGTTCCTTGTTATGAGGGAAAAACTCTCTGTGGCCAAGGGTAAACCACAACAGACAGGTATGACTGCAGAAATCAACTCAATTCCAACATATACTATATAAACTAATGTGAAAGAGAAGAAAGAGGCCTACCTCGATCCAACATTCGATGATGTTCCACCATTGAACACTTTGACCCAAAGCTTTATACCTGCAATAAGTTCTTAACAAACGATCAGAGAAAGTATATAGTGATGATATAAAGGGGTTAGAATTTTAGATAGAATTATTCATTAATAAACATTACAAACATGCCCATGGATAATAATCATGTATTTTCAAGAGACCAATAGGACAGGAAAGGAGTATTTCTATTAATAATTCATCAATAGAAGTGACAACATTACAAACTTTCATGTTGGCACAGTTCGAAACCAAGAAACCAAGTTCCTTCCAACTGGACCTCCACCACTTCAATCCTCCACCAAAGGCAAGCTCATAAAAGAGAGTCAATGAGGTTATCTCAATAATAGGGAAAGATCTTGGGGGTTGAACACTGTGTTCAAACTTGAGGGATAAAGGGATGCAGACTCAATATGAAGTAATTTCTCCAGAGTAACTTTTCTCTCAAAGTTGAATGCTTTCTCCTTCTTTTCCATAGCTCGAAATTGTGTTTTTATAGCCTTCAGAATGCAATTAAAGGGTCAAGTTGGAATGTTTCCAGTATGTGGAAGGCCAACGATTAGAGATCTTCTATCGTGACATGGAAACCTGACCTTATTTTGTATTTTATAGCACAGATCCCAATGTACGCGGGTTGTAGTGGAGCAGCCAGCATATACGCATCTTGCATAGCTAATAGGGAATGTATATGTGGAAAAATGTATACTTTTGGCTTTGGATTCATCAAAAAGGGATGAAAAGTCTGCATAGGGAAATGGAAAAAGGGCCTCTGTGCAAGATAGAAATGGTGAGGTAAATCTTTCTATAACATATGCCCCCTAATGTGTGAGGTAAGGGGAGTATCTGTGATGGTCGAAATACATTATAAATAACCCAGGAGTGGAGTGGTAGAGAACCAGATGGATGAACTCAATTTCTTATTACATTATGTATTGAATTTTCATACATGGCTGCCAAGAATACAATGCAGATCCATGTGGAAAATATACCAAACAAGTTTTCATGGCCATGAATAGGCAAATACGAATGCGGTTATATGCCAAAATTTTTCATAGTCACAAACAAGACCCAGTGAAACCAGTCTCAAAATCAATATTGAAGATATATGTATACCATGACGTACAATCTGATCTCCCATGATCACTAAAGTCAAATAGGTGTTGGTCAAATGAAATAGAAGCAACAGCGTAGGAAAGTTGCGGCCACATAGTGATGTCTTCAAGTCTTCTACACAATCCGCCAAGGTGAAAGTCTACATCATGTGAAAAAAGGAGTTGAGGTCAAACATGATGAGACATCGTTTGATTACCGGTCATTGAGGTGTACCATTAACAAATGCAAGACAGCCTACCAATAATGAAAGTAGGTATCAAGGCACCGAGTACATTTCTACAAGTGTGAATAAAGGAGTTGGTGTTGGACACTTGAGAAATCCAATGATCAAGAGACATTGATGTATTCCCATATGTCAATGGCAAGAGAGTATGCCACTAATGACTACAAGCCTCAAGGCACTCATGAAACTCTAGGTCTCATATCCAAAATAAATGAGCTGAATTCGATGGACAGAGACTCGCTGAAAGGAGAGCATTAAGGCATCTCTCATCAGTTAGCATGAAGAACAAATTAGGAGCTTCATGATTTGGTGGAGATCAGACAAAGAACATGTTCATGAACCAATGACCCTGTGCATCTTTTGTGTGTACCAAGTGCAAGAGGTACACAAAAAAGACCCTATGAATAGCAGCCAATGATGAAAACTACTAACAAAGGCAAGGAAATCACCAAAAGGATAGAGAATCCCAAAGTGTGAATAGATGTCTTACCGTCGAACACAAGGGAAATCAACCAGTCAACAACCAATGATGAAGTCTCGATTTTTGGGTTCAAGTTTACCTACCAATGATGAAAGTAGGGACAGGGTGCAAAATAAGACCATAGTATCATGTAATTCTGAGAGAAACTGAGGGTATGACCAAAATGCAAAGTCAAGATTTCTAAGGAGTGGCTGACATAGGTCGATAGAATTCCTTTGAACAAGAGTATGAGACATGGTGGAATCTAGCAGCATGGACTTGATGATGTGACTATTAGATGCAAGAGGCATCAATAATGCTCTATATAGGGACTGGAAGAGTAACCAGTAGATAGAGAAAACTCTGTAACTAGATCAGCTTCCTAAGGCCATGCTAAACCCAAAATTATGGTGACACAAGGACTCGATAACTTTGTGCTCTGTTAAAAGGTGACACGACTACTTCCAATTACAATATAGTACTCCCTTGTCACCCATATTTTTTTTTTTTCATAACCAATGAATGCTATGATACAGAGGAGGGAACGAGTGTCGCAAGTAAGAAAAACTAATTCCAGCAATGGAATGTACCTATTCTCAATGAAGGGGAATGCATGTAGGAGATGGACACTCAGGGTGATGTTCCCTCCAGGGTATAGGGTGTCAAATTGAGAAGGATATAAACAAGGCTCTGCTTGGTTGAGGATGCAAAAACTACTTAGGCAACGGTTTATAACGCAAAGTGAGAATCGACTAAAGGCTCAATACTACAAGCGAGAGCATGAGATGCATTCACAACTTAACACCAAAAAATGTCCTTTTTTATGTCTTTTAGTCTATTTGGTGTGAAAAAGGGGTAAACTTGTGCCAAATAGACGTCTTTTCAAATCCAATTTACGAGTGTGAAAAAGACAAGTTCACTCGGCGATCTTTTATATTTTTGATAACGAGTCAGAAAAGAGCTTAACTAAGACTCATGACCTTTCAAATCCAATTTTAACAAGTGTGAAAGGGGAAAATCACTTGGCAATCTTTTCGGTTTTTTAGATGAGTCAAAAAAAAGCTTAATTAAGACTCGTTTTTGGGAGTCTGTGGGAAATGAGGTCGCATGTGTATGAATGAGAAATGAGGTTCATCATAAATTGATTTATCAAATTATAATGGACTATCGATCCTAAGGAAAAAACTTGGCATGGGCACCAAATGACAAAAAGGATCTAACTAGGGTACCCATGTTTGGTAAGTCTCTACCATTTATTAACGATGTTACTTATAGCAAATGGAGGGTTATGCATCGCAATAAATGGGCTCATACCTAAGGCCTAAAAATAAATATTCGGAGGATAATGTGAAATGCACAATGGAATAAATACCTATCCTATATGCTAGGTTATGAAAATACCTGCCTAAGGAGAGGAAGGGCCAACCATGATGTTGAAATCTGCAAGAAAACTGAGTCAAAACTACAAAACCATCTTAAAACCATTCTTGAATTAGTCCATTAGGTTAAAAAATGGCATGAAACTATATAAAGTGGGTAAAAAAAACTTACAAATAGTAATAAAATCAAAAATTACTGTATCATTTTGATTTTTACCCAAATAGTGCAATTTGAACCAAAAATACCTCCAGGATTCAAATGAAGATTGTCGGGGCATCGGTCAATGGAATTACACACCGTCTGGATCAGGTAATTCTTCATCTCATCCTCTTCAAATTCAGTGGATTCTATTTTTGAATTAGGTTCCCATTTTTTAATTTTTTAGGGCGCAAATTAGGATTTTCGATATACACAAGTTTCCTTTTGTAAGTTGTGTCTACGACTAGGTATACGCCCCTGTTTTAACCATAGGGAGCGTGTATTGATCCCTACACATGGATATGGGAAAGTAATCTATGTATATGTACACAATTGGCAAAAAAGAGGGGTTCTTAACTCAAAAATCGATTTGTTTCTTGCAGGATGGTCTTGGAATGGAGAGAGTGAGAGCATGAGGAGGTAGATGCAGTTGTGGATCAGGATCCAGTGGCTCAAGCAGATTTAAAAATATGTGGCTTGTACAAGTTTTGGGATCTCAAAGGAATGAGGGCCCAAGTGAGGTTGTTGGAAATGTTGGTGGGTTATTGGGATCTTGATAGTGAGAGCTTTATCCTTGATGGACAACCATTAAGGATCGAAGTAGAGGACATCTAATTCTTGACTGTTCTATCATGTCAAGGAGAGGTTGTGGACCTCAAGTCACACAGAGCATGGAGTGGGATGAAGGTCGAGGAGTATATCGAAGCCCACTATGTAGCAGGGACTCCCATGGTGGGAAGTCAAATCCCCATCCGAGCAATCAGTGAACTCAGTTTGAAGATCATTGTGCTCATGATTACCAAGATTATAGGTTTGGCCTCATTGCATCAAGAATTGAGACCTCTTGTGTTTTATGCAGTGGAGTGTGCGAGACCCACTTTCTATGATTGGTGTACCTCACTGCTGACCAATATGAAAGGTTAGTTGACAAAGTGCAAACAAGGGGGGAAATGAAATTTTGGGTTTGCCTCTATTCTTTGCAGCTTCTTTTTCGAGCAGGTTCCAGGTCTGGGACCTAGAGTGGAGATCCTTCCTAGGGGACCACATGATCCAGCTATGGCACGGTGGATCGAAGTCATGAAACAACAGGGGGGAGGTAGGGTATCAACACCCTACAACAATGATTTTTTCTTGTGGTGGCGGAGACAAATCATTGCTCTGGACGACTATCCCTATGTAGGGATCGATTCCAGAGGAGACCCAGACATGCCTCTTCCACCAGGGGTTGCTTATGGCACCATAGGTAAAAAAAAATTACATATTTCATTTTTTTGTATTTTTGTATTTAAGGAACAAAATTATTTTTGAATGGTGTTTGAATATTAACTAGATACATGTGTAATCAAAGACGTGGGTCCACAACGGCTAGAGGGATCCCTTCGACATAGATGGAGGAACTAGGGAGATGAGGTGGTGGGAGGAGAAGTGGAGAGGGTACTATAAAATTTGCAGGGTAACCTATCTCGTTTGACACAGAGGATTCCTATGGTTCAGGTAGAGGATCTACCTGAAGCCATGTAGAAACAGGTGGTTGGTGTACCTAAATCATGGGCATGATGCTTCAGGCGTATCGAAAATGTTGTGGTTTTCTATCATGGTGCACATCCAGTGCCATAGGCGTAGATGTATTGGGATATGTATATTGGATGTATATGTATTTTGAGGGTTTTAGCCCCAACTTTTGTAATATAAACACCATATTTTTGAAATATATAAAAAAGGGATATTTGGCTTTACTTATATCCTACAATGTGTACATTGAGTTAATGGTTTTATTTCCTTTATTAATGTGACAAATGTCAATCTAAAACATAATTAGTGTAGGCATTGGATACATTATTAGAACTCCTAGGAATGTGATAATATGTAATAAAATCAAATTGTCGTTCTAAAAGACTTACCCGTAGGAACCGACGGAGTAAAGTAGGATCACGCACACTGTAACGGCCATTCAACTGACATACTACTAACTGGGAATCCAAGTGAACTTCTAAAGAGTGGATACCATGTGAGATAACATCGCGTAAAAGTTATATGATGGCATTATATTCGGCCACGTTATTCATGGATGGCCCTAGACATGCGCCACCTGAAGATACCAGCAAACCCTCAGGTGAGTAAACCACCCAAGTGGTGGAAGCCAAGTTCTGTGTATGATGATTGGCTCCATCTGCAAATCCTAGGTAGACCGAAGAATCCATTGACATCTACCAACAAAGGGAAAACACGATAAGCAAGCTAAAGATAAAAGAAAAAGAAAAAAAGATGTATATACACTAAATTTACATTAGTATACAAAGAGTTATGCCCAATCCTGGGGCTCAAGCGTAGTACCTTCTCAAGTAGAGCCCATTTCTGGGCTCAACCAACTTATTCCCTTCATAATATTCCAACTCATAGGCTCCTTTTTCTAGGACCGATCGCACGATGTAAGGACCGTGCCACATGGGTTTAAACTTGTCTTCCCCTAGAGGTTCCTTGGATTGATCATACAAGAGGACCAAGTCACCCTCAGCATACAACTAGGGAAAAATAGACTTGTCTTACTAAACCTTAACACATTTCTTTTTTTCCTCGATAGCCGTAAAGGCATCCCGACGCTGCTCGTCAAGACTCTCTAGGTGCACAAGGGGTCACTCTAAATCCGAAGTGTCAGGTAGGACCTCGACTGCCAACTTGAGAGAAGGGATTCCGCATTCAATGGGAAGGATCAACTCCACACTGTGCACTAACTGAAAAGGGGAAACATCAGTGGTAGTCTTAACCGAGGTTCAGTATGCCCAAAGCATGGGATATAGCATGATGTGCCAATTGGAGTTACTTCGACTGACAGTTTTTTGCAAGATGGCCTTGAGAGAATTTTTGATAGCTTATACTTGTCCATTTTCCTAGGGGTAATAAGGGGATGAATGACCATGTCTAAACCCCAGCTTAGATGCTAGTTCTACCATAATTTCATTTTGAAAGTGAATTCCATGATCAGTGACAATCTCACTTGGGATACCGAACCGGATGATAATTTGGTTGAACACGAAGAAGGTTGTAGTCTTCCCACCTGATTTTACAGTAGGAATGGCCTTGGCCCACTTAGTGAAGTAGTCGATGGCCATGATAATATGTTGGTTCCCCCAAGTCGAAGTTGGGTTGCAATAGATGAAATCTACCCCCCACTTGGTGAAGGGATCGATCATAATGACTGGGTGAAGAGGGTCTAGATGCGAGCACATTTTCCAAATGACCACCTGGCAGGGGTGACACTTCTTAACTTCTTTGATACAATCTTTAAAGATAGTGGGCCAGAAATAACTGCCTCATAGGATTTTTTGGGTTGTCACAAGCCCGGATAGGTGACCACCACAAGCCCCTTTGTGGCAATAGTTTAGGATGAACTCAACATCCTCTTGATTTAAGAAACGACGCAAGATATTATCTATTCCTCGGTGATATAAAGTGTCATCGATGATGGTATACTTTTTGGGTTGATATCTAACATATCATCGATCATCTCACGAGAGATGTTGAGCGAACTTCAAGGTTTGAAGATATAAAACAATGTCTCCATACCAGGGATCAGATGATGATACAAGGAAAATGTGTTCTTCTGCAAATGAATCGACATGGATAACATCCTTGTCTAATCATGGAAAATAGGATCTTAACTCCGCAAAAACTAGTGATTTCTTAGACTTGGTTGAAGCAAAGTTGAGATCAAATTATTGTAGGATGACAATCCATTTATTATATTTCCCACCTATGATACACCTAGTGAGGACGTATTTAAACGAATTGATGTCAACAACCACAATAGTTTTGCAAAGAAATATATAGTGACGTAAACAATGGACTGCATGAACGGCAGCCAAATCTAGCTTTTCAACATGAGAGTAATTAAGCTCGGGAACGACTAGATTTCGACTAATATAGTAGATGACATGATCATGGAGATCATCATCCTCCTGAACTAGAACCATACCAATCGTCTCAGCAGACGTGGTAATATATAGCAAGTAATCTCTACTGTAATCAGGGGATTTCAGCAGAGGGGCCGATACTAAGGCTTTCTTCAAAGCATTGAAAGACTCTTGAGCTCACTCATCCTAGATAAAAGGAGTGTCTTTCTTCAAGAGGCACATTAAACCCTTAGTGATATTGGCATAGTTCACTATGAAACGATGTAGAAAGTTAGCTTTCCCTTGTAAACCTTGAAGTTGTCTAATTGTGCACTAAGGAGGAAACTAAAGTATTTCCTCAACCTTAAGAGGATCTACCATGATCCCAGCCTCAGAAACTAAATATCCTAAGAGACAACCAAAATTAACGTAAAAGATTCATTTATGAGGGTTTAACCGGATTCTATAGTAACGACATATTTCAAAAACTAGCCAAAGGTGTATAACATGATCCACTCTCTTGCAAGAGTGAGCCGCAAAATCATCAAGGTAGGAAGAGACTATGTTCTTGAGATCATGAAAAGCAAAATTCATGGCACGTAAAGGCTTTTTCTGGTATGCAAAAGTACCCCAAGGACATATAAATGTCATCTTGTGTTGGTCCTTGGGTTTGATCTAGATTTGGTTATATCCCAAAAATCCATCCATAAAAGAAAATATATGGCTTCCCACACACTCATCGAGAATATGATCAATAAAAGGTGTGGGGAAGTTATCTTTAGGAAAAGCCTTGTTCAGGTCGTGAAATTCCATACACACATGGATGGTTCCTTGCTTTTTATTCACAGGAATGGGGTTGGATACCCATTTGGTCAGGGGAACCAGGTAGATGAAGACAACATTAAGTAGCTTCTCCACCTCTGCCTTAATAGCAGGGGCCTTCCTAGGATTTACATCTCTAAGACGTTGTTGAATGGGTTTATCATTTGGATAAGTCCTAATATCATGTTCAACAATACAGAGGTCGATCCCTGGCATCTCTTCATATGACCAAATGAATACATCTCGAAATTATTTGAAGAGTTTGGTGTAAATCAGAATTTCTTCTGGCAAACAATCCGCACCTATATTTACATTCTCAATCTTTCCAGGGGTACGAGAGATATCGATCGAAACAGTAGGAGAAATACTCACCATATTTCCTTCAGCATAAATGTCATGTGTATCAAGTGGAACTATGGCGTGACAGACTATCTCACTCAAGGTAGACCGAAAATCATCTTGCTCGATTCTTTTGAGACTTGGGAGAAAATAAGATCGATGATGCATATCATCCCAAGGTCTCTTGAAACCATTCATGGCTTCTAGGATGGCTTCACATGAAGGCAAAATCTCATCTAGATAGTTAGGTGAGCATGACAATGAGGTGGCCCATATAGTCCTAAGAACAGGATCCTCCTCGTCCGTCGGCGAGGTAACAGGATCAGGATCGGCAGAAGATTCTAGAACAGATTGATATGAAATCTTTGTTGTCGATAGTGGCATAGCCATGCCATCATGAAACTATCCTTCACTCGATGAAGTCAAAGAAGGTAGGGTCCATGGATAACTAAAATAGGAAGTTCGAAAAGGTATGGACCTCCTGGTTGAAGAAGGCCTACTAGACGTGGCGTAGACATGTTGAATCGGTGCCGAGAAGTCAAAGGTACCCATGAGGGTAGAATACATTTCGACACTGATATTCTTAGGTGTCGGCTGAGAATTGTCCATCATAAGTATCGATGGTCCAACAGATGCATTAGGACTAGATTACGCAAAGGATAACTAGTCGATATTCATGATCTCCCCTTGATGAGGAAAACAAATTATACGGAAAATGGATGATATGACAACAACCATAGCATAGGTCCAATTGCAACCTAGTAACATATTATAATCGAGAGGCGCATCAACTACCTCTACTTCCACCTCTACCGTCTTCCCACCTAACTGGACCGGAAAGGTGGGGAGAATACCATGAGGGCGGAAGGAATGACCGTCAAATGCAGTCAACATGTTCAACGACTTGGAAAGGGTCGAAGAACTGAGAGCTTTCCAACAGACTAGGGACATCACGTAGCAGGAAGCACCTTCATCAATGACTACTCGTTTGATAGTATACTTGGAATACTCCACATGGCTTTGGAAAGCCACATGGTAGGGTAAGCGAGGCTTCACATCCGTGACATAAAATTTGATTAGCTTCAAGCTACTAGGCTCTAGAGCTCCTAAGGTAGAGAGAAACGCATTCCTCTGTGATGGACACGTCTAAAGTACCTCCAAAGTCAACATCGCACAAGGTGTTTGGCCCAGATCCTCAACAATGGAGTAGTTCTGGGTGGCTCTAGCATTAGGATTGTGGGTAGAGTGCTTAATTACTCCTTTCGTAATACGAGGTGGTGGCCTTAGTTTCTTCATATGTAATTTTGTCTCCGGAGGGGGAGGAGGAGCTTCTAGGCCGGTACTAGCTTTTGAAGATCTATAATCTCAAGAATGAGTGGCTACATCGATTTTTGCATCGACCATATTGATACAAACACGGTCGCCATCTTGCGATAGTGGGTTTTGACTTCCACCAAGTGCATTTTCAGCATTCGAAGAGCTCGAGGCTAAGTTTTGATTGTGTGGGAATGGATTTGTCAGCACAGCGGGTGGTAGATTTAAAATTCTCCCAGCCTCCGTGAGTTTGGGGCAAAAATGTGTAAGGTGGTCATCGGTAGAAATTTTACAAGGAAAATTCACCTTACGTTTCTCTTTCTTTCCCTCTCTAACGTTATCATTTTTCTTCCCATTATTATCTTTGTCCTTTGGTTTGTTACCATTTTTTCCACCCTTATGGTTGTTTCAACCTTTCCTTTTATTCCCATCTGGTTGTTGGTCACCATTTGGGTTTTTCGACGATTGCATAGAATGTACATCCACCAACTGGGTGGGTTTGGAGGATCTTGATGGCGCTAACCCTCCAGCAGACTTCGTTGCCGAGTATGTGGGCTTTACATTGGTGGACCCTACAATTCCATCGGCATGGGGTCCAAGATTCTATCTATGATCGTGACTTGGTCATGGTGCATCTAGAAGAAGGTGATATAACATCCCAGACTGAGCATATATTAAATCTAATTTTTTGGCTTTGAAGATAGCTTCTTCCTCGCTGAAGACACCGGAAGTAGAAACTTCCTTTGACATAGGAGCATGCAAAGACTTTAGGAACCATTCTAGAAGAAAGTTCGGGGGTATAGGAGTCTTAATCAACTGTTTCTACCTACGCCATTCCTAGATATGGTCTGAGATGTGAGTGGTGGTACCCTGGCATAGAGTAGACAAAAGTTCAAGGCCAGCATCATAACAAATGGGTAGTTGAAAGTGGTTGAGAAAGGCTAGCACCAACTGATGAAATGACCCATATGTCCCCCTAGGTAGCTCAATGTACCATTGTGATGCAACTTCAATGAGAGTGCATTGAAACATTTGTAATCTAATAGAATCATGGTTCAGAGAATTTGATGAGCACCAAAGGTGAAAAGTAGTGACATGATCACCAGGGTCCTCGCCATTCTTACCTTCAAACTTTGGAATGTCTGAAGGAAGTTTGGTAGGGACAGGGGGCTATGTGGGATCATGACTCACCAGTTCATTCATGAATTTAGACAAGTCTGGAAGATTAAGCGTGGCCAAAAAGGGAAGACAGGGTTGCGACACCTGGCCCATCCTCTCGTGAAAGATTGTGCATTAGGAACTACATTCCATCCAAGATTCTGGTGAGGACCAAAACCTTGTCCAGAATTTTAAGGCCCTCCTCCAGGCTGATTCATATAAGATGGATTGGGCATCATCCTAGCGGGAATGTTCTGATAAGGGTTATGAAATTTTCCTTTGGGTTAGGGTTGCCCAAAGTGTAAGACTAACCTCCTCCAGGTGGGAACCTGGAGGATTGAAGTGGATTTGTCGTGCCAAAAGTATTGGTCAGAATCAGTACAGAGGAGATAGGGATATAGGGCAGAACTTGTTCGCCAGCTGGTTTGTTCCATCCAGTTGTAGAAGGATTGGATCTGAGGTTATGAAAAGGGATACTTCCTATATTAGGATTCACTTGGGGAATATGAGAACCACCAAATGAGAAAGGAGTGTAAGGAGGTGTAGTGCCCCCAAGTCCAAAGCTAGCGTTAAGGCCAGTAGCTGGGATGGCAATTCGAAACTGGGATGTGAAGTTAGGCATACCATAAGAAAATGGACTAGAATCCATAGGGATGGAATAAACATTGTAACACGGGGAGTGCCCTAAACCCCCAAAAGGGTTTGAGGCAAGAGATGAAGCATTAACTACAGGATGAGCCGTAGTACCAGTATAATCCTTCGATCCTACAACTGTAGTGGTTGCAGGGGTCAAATGGGTGTCACTAATAATAGTGGATATGGGAGTCAAATAACTCCCAATGTTATGAAGACTGGACTCAATACTCATCCTTGTGGAACCACAAGTCTAAAATGTGGATGTTTGTGTACCACGTCTGATAACTCTACGCCTTTTAGAAGGAAAGAACTCAAAAATCGATGGTAACTATAACAATCGACGAGACCGGTGAGGAAGTTGGTCTGAATCCACGATGACTTATGACTCTACAAAATAAAAATATATTCTAAGGCCAACTAGTAGTCAAAGAATATACCAAAAATTCAAATGAGTAATATGCATGCAAACGGGCTAAAGTGGTTGAGTGGCATCCCTTTATAAAGAAAGTATGTCTCGTCCAAGAGGGACCTGAGACTCCCCGCTAAAGTTTGGAGATAACAGAATTAGTTATAGGGGCCCTCGTGGGCTTAACAACCAGTCGGTCAGATCCCCCCAGAGAGGTAATCCTCCATAAAGGTTGTGTGATGTCTGACCCCTATCTGACCCAGGGTACAAGCAGAATAACCCCTGCAAGTAACCTATGAGATACCTAAGTCAAATAACTAATAAACCATTGTATAACCGATGCACAGGAAATTAGTCATAAGTCTGAATCACCGTATGGGCAAGGTAGCAAAGCCTGAAACTTTGAAATCACCACCTCTCACAGAGGTATGGGTACTAGCAAGATCCCAAAATACGAATAAATCCATAGAAATATCTCTGATGCTAGGTGAGTATACAGGGGTTATCCCTTCAACTAACTTCGCATGACCTCGTGATTAACTCAGGTGTGAGCGGAGCCTCTTGATATTACCAATTATACAATGGACTTCTCAACTCCCTGTCTCAGACACATATGTTGATTTAATTTCCTTGGATAAGTTTACTCACAAAATCCTATTCCAAGGCACTAAATCCTAGACTAGTTTGTGCACCCTAAAAAATAAAATCGTGACTAATCAATTTTAGTTTAAAGCGTAAATTTTATTGGTTGTGACTACTCAAAAAGGTATGGAAGTAAAACTCATGATGTTATGACTCTGCAAGAAAATGGATATGAATATAATGCAAAATCTATCTTTAACTTTTCAATGAATGATATGCTAATAAAAACAGTGCAATTTTCAATTTCAACTCTGTAATTCAGAAGTAAAATGCAATCTTTCGCTAAATGCACTAAGATAATGATAAAGACTCAAAGACAAAAATGTTGACCAATGCAAAATGCCTATTTTTTTTTATTTTCAATATATTAAAGAGAAAATGAATGGATTGTAAAGCAACCTGATATATAAATTCTACTGTGTATAAATGAAATAACTCAAGAAGAATGCCAAGAAGCCAAGCAAACAGCTCAGGGTTCAAGGACAACAAGGATGAAAAACAAAGAGAAAGACTATGCCAAAAAATTCAACTCCCAACAGGTTTCCTATCAACATATAGAAACTCAATAGGCACTATAGAGGCCTAAGAAGGCTCAGCAATCCTCAAAACTCCCCCAGCAATCACTAAACCAAGCAAACAAGCAAAGGCAAGTGGCATATGCGATTATTCAGGAGAACAGGGCGTATATACGCATCCTGAAGTAAGATAGCAAGCATGTATACACGACTGTCTGGGAAAAAGGAGATTATATGATTTAAAACAAGGCCAGGCAAAGGCAAGAAGGCTGAAAACTCAGACCCAGAGTGAACAGAATCTATCAAGAAGTGATACAACAAGAAACACAAATGAAAAAGAGCAATGCAAGAAGAAAAATTACTTCAACCCTTAGAAGGAATATCTCTCCCCAGTACAGTCTCCAATTCTGTTACAAAGGAAAAACTCTCTATGACCAAGGGTAAACCACAACAAACAGATATGACTGCAGAAATTAACTCAATTCCAACATATACTATATAAACTAATGTGCAAGACAAGAAAGAGGCCTACCTCGATCCAACGTTCGATGATGTTTCACTGTTGAGCACTTCAACCCAAAGCTTTATACCTGCAATAAGTTCTTAACAAACAAGCAGAGCAAGTATATAGTGATGATATAAAGGGGTTAGCATATTAGATAGCATAGTCCATAAATAAACATTACAAACATGCCCATGGATAATAATCATGTATTTTCAGGAGACCAATAAGATGAGAAAGGAGTATTTCTATTAATAATTGATCAACAGAAGTGACAACATTACAAACTTCTATGTCGGCATGGTTCGAAACCAAGAAACCAAGTTCCTTCCAAATGGGCCTCCACCACTTCAATCCTCCACCAAAGGTAGGCTCATAGAAGAGAGACAATGAGGTTCTCTCAACAATAGGGAAAGAGCTTGGGGGATGAACACTGTGTTCATACTTGAGGGATAAAGGGATGCAGACTCAATATGAAGTAATTTCTCCAGAGTAACTTTGCTCTCAAAGTTGAATGCTTTCTCCTTATTTTCCATAGCTCGAAATTGTGTTTTTATAGCCTTCAGGATGCAACTGAAGGGTTGATTTAGAACATTTCCAGTATGTGGAAGGCCAAGGATCAGAGATCTTCTGCCGTGACATGGAAACCTGACCTCATTTTGTATTTTCTGGCATAGATCCTAATGTACGTGAGATGTAGTGGAGCATCTAGTGTATACGCATCTTGCATAGTTGTTAAGGGAGTGTATATGTGGAAAAATGTATACTTTTGTCTCTGGATTCATCAAAAAGGGATGACAAGTCTGCATAGGGAAATGGAAAATGCCCTCTGTGCAAGATAGCAATGGTGAGGAAAATCTTGCTATAACATTCCTTCAGAAATCAGTTTAACCACTGAAAGGTAGATCATGGAGAGTACCAACTCATATAAAAATGGAATACCACACTTTGATGGACAGAAGTATAATTTTTGGAGCATAAGGATGAAGACATATATACTAGCACAGGGGTTTGAAATTTGGCAATCAATTGTAGATGGATACACAGTACCAGCAGTCCCACCAACAAATTTCAAAGCAGTGAAACTTGGTCAAAATAATTCCAATGCTACAAATGCACTTTTTAATGGTCTCAGTGAAACAGTATTCACCAAAGTTGCACATTGTAAATCTGCCAAAGAGATTTGGTACAAGCTTCGAAATATTTATGAAGGAGATACAAAAGTCAAAGAAGCAAAACTTCAAACTTATAGAGGTCAGTTCGAACAACTAAAAATGAAGGAAGATGAGAATATTGCAGCCTGCTTCTTAAGAGTTGATGAAACAGTGAATGCAGTCATAGGATTGGGAGAAGAAATCGAAGAATATGTAATTGTTCAAAAGGTACTAAGATCTCTTCCTATGATATTCAACCCTAATATATCAGCACTAGAAGAAATATCGGATCTAAATTCAATAAGAATGGACGAACTGCATGGACTCTTCATAGCATATGAAATGAGAACTAAACAGGAAAATCCAGATGTAAAAGAAGCAGCCTTCAAAACATCCAAAATATCAAATCAAAATAAAAAGGAACAAGAATAATATAGCAGTAGCAGCAACGTCTCGGAAGATGATGATGAAGTGGCCAACTTCATCAAAAGACTAAACAAGGGAACCAATGGTAGGTATAGAGGTAAGATTCCTTTAATTTGTTTTAATTGTGATGGTATTGGTCATTTTTCTAACAAATGTCCTCATAAGAAAAAGAGAAATGATGAAGGTTACTCGAAAGGCAAACACACATATAAAAGCAAATGAACTAAAAAGAAATATTTCAAGAAAAGCTTATGCATCAAAGAAGACATCTCATCAGCAGATGAAGATGAAATCAATGACAATAAGACAGGAAGAGTTCTATTCATGGTAGTAAAATATTTTGACAAAGAAGACTCTAAAGAAGAATATGAAGAATCCGAATAAGGATATGAAGAAGTCGAAGACGAAATTGAAGAGGAAGAAGTTGACTATCAAGAAGAATTAATGTGTGCCATAGAAGTTATCAGAAGATAAAACAAGAAAAACAAGAAACTATAAGCAAAAATAGACAAGAAAAAGGACACTCGAGAACTAGAACAAATGATCACAAGATTGAAGGTTCAAATAGAAGAAGATAAAAGAATTGAAGAAGCACTCAAAGAACAACTAGAAGAAAAGGACAAGATCATTGGAAACTTGGAAGCAGAGATTGTCACACTAAGAAAGGATATTCAAAAGAAAAATATGCAGAATATCTCAAAAGTCCTGGATGACATTATCAACAGTCAAAAATCTCATCTTGACAAGTCTAGACTTTGATATAATCAGACAGAAAAGGGATCAAGCTCCAAAACAAAAGAGAAAGAAACAAATCCAAAAAGATATGCAGAAACAATCAAAGGGGATAGGAAGATGTACATGGAAGATTACAGGGACACTCCTCCACCGAGAACATTCAAATTTCAAAATCAACAATAGACAAATAGGCCTCAAGAAGAAGAAGGATTCATAAGAGAACCTTCTTTCAGAAGATCTTCAACTCCCAGATATCAAACTATATTTTTTGGTTTATGTTATGCATGTAATAATTTTGGACATAAAGTTGTGAATTGCGGAGCTAACAACGGGAACAATAACAACTTTGAGAGGCATACAAAAAGGGGTTACTCAAGAAGACCTAGTGAAACACAAGTAAGAAGTTACAACATGTTTGAATCTTTGAGCACTGAAGTGGAATGTTAAAAATGTAACAATTTTGGACACATGGCCAAAATTTGCAGATGACAGTCCCTCCTCAAGAACCTCAACAGAATAACAACAGTCACAGACAAGAACCTCAGAAAACGACATGGATAAGAAAGTAAGACCAGTATAGTAATGAAGAATGCACAGTCGCTCTACAAGCTAAGAAGAAGAAACATGGTTGGTATGTTGACAGTGGGTGTTCAAAACACATGACATGTGATAGAGACAAATTTCTTACATTGTGAAAGGAAAGAAATGGATCAGTCTCCTTCAGAAATGATAATTCAGCCAAAGTCATTGGAGAAGGCACAGTCCGAATTGGGAACAAGAATAAAAAGGCACAAAATGTTCTACTTCTAGAAGATGTGAAACATAATCTTCTAAGTATGAGTCAAATGTGTGACCAAGGTCATAAAGTTACTTTTGATTCACAAAAGTGTGAGATAAGAAGAGAAGGTTCAGGGAAATTGGTCGGTACAGCTGCAAGAACTTCAAACAACATATATGTGTTAACTGAAATTGGAAATGAAAAGTGTTGTCTAGGAAAGGAAGATGAAAGTTGGCTATGGCACAAAAGAATGGGTCACGTGCATTTTGATAACCTTGTCAAAGTCAGCAAAAGAGAAGCAGTCAGATAAATGCCCCAAATCATGAAACCAACCAACACTTTATGCAAGCATTGTCAACAAGGAAAGAAAACAAAAACCAGGTTCAAATCAAAGGAATATTCAACAACAAGACCATTGGAAATTGTGCATATTGATCTAGTTGGACCAACTACAACAAAGGGCTTCAAAGGTGAGAGATAATTTATGTTATTAGTTGATGATTATACAAGAATGATTGCAGTTTCATTTCTCAAGAACAAGTCAGAAGCTTTTGAAAACTTCAAGATCTACAAGGAAATGGTTGAAAATTAGATTTATTTAAGAATCAAATGCTTGGGATCTGATAATGGAGGAGATTTCACTTCAAAGGAATTTATGGACTACTGCAGTAGTAATGGAATAAAAAGGAAATTCTTTGTTGCTGGGACACCTCAATAGAATGGAGTTGTTGAAAGAAACAACAAGACAGTACAGGAAATGGCTCGAACAATGCTAATGGATTCCAAATTGACAGATATATTTTGGACACAGGCAATGCATACATCAGTTCACATTCAAAACAGAGTAATTCTCATAAACAACACTGATAAAACTCCATATGAGCTATGGAAAGGAAGACCAAAAAATGTGAAGTACTTCAAAGTTTTTGGAAGCAAATGCTACATCAAAAGAGAAGATGGCAGAATGGGAAAGTTTGACTCTCGTGTGGACAAAGGAGTACTTGTTGGTTACTCAAGTACAAGGAAATCATATAAGTGTTACAATATAATATTGAACAAAGTTTTGGAAAGCATCAACGTAACAATTAATGAAACAGACAGACCAAAATCAAAGGAAGAAGAAAACAAATCAATGGAACAATTTTTTAAAGAAGATGAAGTAAAAGAGGAATATGAAGAGAATCCAAAAAAAACAGAAGAGCAAGTTCAGGAAGTATCTCCAAAGACACCTAGAAAACGAGTACAAAAGAATCATCCTTCGAATCAGATTATTGGAAACAAAGATGCAGGAGTTGAGACTAGAAGAAAAATCCATTCACTAGAACAAACATACCTAGTACTCTTATCTACAATTGAACCAAACTGTTTTGAAGAATCCAACAAGGATGAATTTTGGAATAAGGCCATGAATGAAGAATTGGATCAAATAGAGAAAAATGACACTTGGGAACTGGTTCCAAGACCAAATAATAAGAATGTGATCGGAACAAAATGGGTTTTCAGGAATAAATTAATTGAAGATGGACAAGTTACAAGGAACAAAGCTAGATTGGTATGTAAAGGATATGCACAGATTGAAGGAAACAACTTTGAAAAGGAATTTTCCCCAGTTTCCAAAATGGAAGCAATCTGGTTGCTTTTAGCCTATGCATGTTCCAAAAATTTTAAAGTATATCAGATGGATGTAAAATCATCTTTTCTGAATGGGGAACTTGAAGAAGAAGTCTGCATTGAAAAACCAAAAGGATTTCAGTTGTCAAAGAACGCAGATTATCTGTGTAAATTAAAGAAGGCCTTGTATGGTCTAAAACAGGCTCCTAGAGCATAGTACTCTAGGCTGAATAAGTATCTGCAGCAGGTAGGGTTCAGAAAAGGAAGTGCAGATAGCAACCTCTACATCAAGGTAAGTGAAGGTAATATTTTATTAATTGAATTTTATGTTGATGACATTATTTTTGGTAGTGATGATGACAGGTTAAGCTAGAAATTTGCAAGAGATATGTAGAATGAATTTGAAATGTCATTACTTGGAGAACTATCCTTCTTTTTGGGACTTCAGATACGTCAAAGAAACCAAGGAATCTTTATTTCTCAAACCAAGTATATCACAGAAATGCTAAAGAGGTTCAGAATGGAAGATTGCAAACCAGTCGCAAGTTGAGGAAAGATGATGATTTGAAGTCTATAGATCAGAAGCAATACAGGTCAATGATTGGAAGCCTACTATATGTAACAGCATCTAGACCAGATGTAATGCAGGCAGTTGGATAGGTGGCACGATTTTAAGCATCACCAAAGGAGTCACATGTGTTAGAAGTGAAGAGGATTTTCAGATATCTCAAAGGAACAGAAGAGTTTGGATTATGGTATCCAAAAGGAAAGGATCTATCATTTATTGCCTACACATATGCATATTGGGCAGGTTGTATTGATGACTGATGAAGCACCAGTGGAGAAGTGTTCTACTTGGGTGAGTTTTTAGTATCATGGCTAAGCAAGAAACAATCATCAGTATCTTTATCTACAGCCGAGGCAGAGTATATTGAAGCAGCATCATGTTGTACACAGTTTCTTTGGATGAAACAAACTCTGACAAATATACAGGTTGAGTATGATGAGCCCATTCCAATATATTGTGATAATACAAGTGCCATCAATATCTCGAAGAAATCAGTGATGCATTCCAAGATGAATCACATTCCAATAAAGTATCACTTTCTACGGGAGCATGTTGCAGAAAAGAACATCAGAGTTGAGTATGTGGGCACAAAATAATAAGTGGCACACATCTTCACAAAACCACTTCCACGGGAATCCTTTGAATATCTTCGCCAGAGACTTGGAGTTATTTCTACTCCAAAATGAATTATTTTTGAATTCTTATCTTATATGTCTTAGATTTACACGAGGAAGCACCATAAGAGGACAGTTCAGTCAAGGGGAGAAACCCTGAATGGAAAGATACATTTTCCATTGATGACAAAGGGGGAGATATTTATCAGATGCAGAGGACAGAGGTAGAGGATAGAGGCATGGTTCCAGGGGGAGCATGAGTGATATGATTTTAGTACTACATCAGAGTGTTGTCATCAATTCCAAAGGGGGAGATTATTGATTAAAGTTGGTTTTCATTGATGTCAACCCTTGAACAAATCCTTGTAGCACAAAGGTTGGGTAATGGACCCAAGATTGTTTGATGTAAAGATGAATCATTATTGTATTTTCATGGTTGATAATAAGTAGAAATGGATGAACTACAAAGTGGTCCCCTTATGGTGAAAGCCCTCACGGGAAGACACTTTGTAGATTGAGTTATCCTAGAAGTATGTTTAGAGAACCCGTGATTATTTGTGGAATAATGAGATGAACGCCAGTGAATTTTTCAATGAAAATATCCTATATGGATATTTCTTGTCATGCCATTTTCGGTGGTATGTGGAACGTCACATAACTTCTCACTGTTAGAGAGTTATGGCCATGAGAAGTCAGAGAACCCAGGTTTGGGTAATGGACCCAAGTTTGTTTGATGGATAATGGTAAGATTTTTGACATATTTTTAGGTAATACCATTCTATATGGATATTACATGTCATTCCATTTCTGGTGGTATGTGGAATGTCACATAACTCCTCACGGTTTGAGATTTATTGCCTTACAAAGTTGGAGGACCCTCATATGTCATCTAGAAGCCCCAAAAGGTCAAAGTAGTCAAAGTGGTTTAAAAGATTTTAAAAGGTAAATAATAAAGTGAAGTGATGAGTGTA
>JZKD02S0686481.1:176046-197443 GCA_000966675.3 Picea glauca
CATAGAGAGAGAGGGTCCTGGTTGGGGTGACCGCCTGCTGAGAGTGCGGTTGTCGTCACAATTAAGGAAGACTACCATTGCTAAGAGATACCCCTTTCCATCCAAATGTAAGGTCACTGCCAAAAAAATTTCCTATGTCCACAACCATAAGCAGCCCGAGGTTATTATTTTTCAAAACCCCCTTGTCATTAGTCCTCAGACATCCCCTGTCCCAATTTTTTCTTCAATATATCCTTCATCAACCACACCCACAAATCATCCTCAACCTTAGAGTTCAATTATATCAAACATGGTTGTCAATAGGATGGAGGCCATCATTACAACTAGGTATGCACTTTGGTGCTGCCCCAGGACTTGAATTCCTTCCCCACAGGTGACTATATGAAGTATATGCCAAGGTACAATGGTGAGGGGGAAGTAATTGTTGAGTAACATTTGGTGGAATTTTATAGTTTTGCAGACAACTTTAACATTGAACATGTTGATGTATGGATGAGGTTGTTTGTACAGAATCTGGATGGAGAGGTAAGGAAGTGGTTGTGTGGATTAACCCCAACTTCTATTATAGATATTGAGGCATTGGATGAGGCTTTTATAAAAAAATGGCAGGATATGAGAGACTATTTGTATTACATAACTGAGTTTGGGGATTTAAGAAGGAAGAGTGGGGAGTCTGTATCATATTTCACAAAGAGGTTCAACAAAATGTATAACAATATTCCTAATGAGATTAAGCCAACTGAAGCCTTAGCTAAGATCACATTTGCAAATTCCTTTGATGTAGAATTCTCTCTTCTGTTGAGGGAGAGAAGGTCCACCACTTTGTTTTCCATGCAAGAGGAAAATATTTAAGTTGAGTCTAACATCCTAGCATCAGAGAATATAAAGAACAAATCAGATAGGGATAAAAAGAAACAGATGGAAGAGTTTCCTTCCTATTCCAACCCAATAGAAACTAACCCAAATTTAGAAGAGATGACCAGGACCTTGAAATCCTTAACCTCTAAGATATCCAAGATGAAATGGGAAACCAAGAAGCCAAATAGGCCATATCAAGATGTTGAAAACATAAACACAAATCAATTTAGAATGCCAAATAATTCTCCTCAAATCATGTAGAGAGAGAGGATAAATGTTGAGGATCAAAGATTTGTACCTCCTTTCCATAACAATGAGATTGAAGAAAGGGATATAGAGAGTGATGTTGTAGACAATGTTGTTGTATTGTTTAATGATATTGATCTTTATCCTAGTCACCTAACACAACAGGACTATGAAATATCACAGTTTTCAAGCCAATTTGATGATGAGGTGAAGGAAGAGGAAACTTTTCAAAGTTAGCCCCAAAATAAGTATGATTTGAGGCCTAGACCAGGGGCTCGCAAAGAAAATTCCCTTTCTCAGAACAAAAAATCAGATCTTCCTCCGAAACAAGGCCCAAGCAAGGGAACATCAAAAAAATTGATCAGCCTCTTCCATCTAAGAATGTTTCCCCTGAAGTAAAAGAAGCAGACAAATATCCAATATCTTTCAACATAGATCATGATCTGAGCAAAATAAAGATCCATGTACCTTTAACAGAATTGTTGAAAAATGAACCATTCAAGAACTCTATGATGAAGGTTTTGAAGCCACTTGTTTCTACTATGACATCTGATGTAATCAACTTGTAGGATGAAAACCATACCATTACTGTGGGCCCACACATTGAATCTGGGTCCAATGCTTCTCTACCCTTTTACATATCATTGAATGTCCATGACAAAATCTTGCACAATTTCGTGATGGACTCAAGTGCCTCTCATAATGTGATGCCTAAAGTTGTAATGGAAGAGTTAGGACTAGATATCACCAAGCCCTACCAGGATCTCTACTCCTTTGATTCTAAAAAGGTAAAATGCTTGGGACTGATTAAAGATATGCTGGTTTCTTTGTCTCAAATACCCATGAAAATGATAGTGATGGATATTGTTGTAGCTGACAGTCCCCCCAAGTTTGGTATGCTTTTTTCTAGGACATGGGCCAAGAAATTTGGAGAATCCCTACAGATGGATCTTACATATGAAACCATTCATGTATTTGGAGGGGAACACGGGATGTTATACAGAGAGGTCATATTGGCATATATTGTTAGTGATAATCAAAAACCAGGTAACCATCCAATTTATGTTGTTGAGGATTAAATCAGGTCATCTATTTTCCATATAAATGATGATGCACCAAAAATATCAGTGAACAATTGTAGAAATCAACCATTGAAAGATCAAGGGAATGAGGTGTGGAAGATGTATTTTGATGGATCATCTTCAAAGGAGGGTTTTGGGGCTGGTATATTCCTCATTTCTCCTTCAAATGAGGTGGTACACTCTCATATAAGCTGGAATTTCAAACAACTAACAACATAGTAGAATATGAGGCCTTGGTGTTGGGGTTGAGGGCTGCTAAAGACATGGCCATTGAAATATTGGTAGTCTTTGGTGATTCTACATTGATTGTCAACCCAATCCAAGAAATTTATCAATAAAATAAACAAAGGATGAAACGGTATAGAAACGAGGTAGGGGACTTGGTGGAAAACTTATTTATAGCATTCAATATTTCCTTTGTTCATAGAGAGGATAATCATAGGGTAGATACTTTAGCCTTGGTTTCCAGCACCTTTAAACCTCCTATTGGTCCAAATTTCAAGTATGACGTGGATTTTAGGCATAGAACAACCATACCATACAATGTAAAGCATTTGTAGGTATTTAGTGATGACTTGTAGCTCAAAAGGTTCCTGCAAACCATTGAAGAGTTATCAAATATATCCATTGATCAAGAGAATGAGGAATATGAAACAAAAAATTAGCAAACATCTATTTTTTGAACAAGGTGTCTAGCCATAACATTGTGGAACTCGAGAAAAATCGTATCCCAAGAGGTTTAGTGACACTAGAGAGGTTTTTTGACAGCAATGATGTCTCTAGGAAAGATGCCATGAAAAATAAGGAACAATAAGTAGTGGACTACAATATTGGGATAACTACAAATCCCAAAGTAGTCAAAATATCCAAGGCACTTCTAGAAGAACAAAGAAACAAGTATGTCAGCCTCATGAAAAAAATTGTTTATATTTTTGCATGGTCTTATGAGGACTTGAAGACCTTTGACACTGAAATCATTCAACACAAGATCCCTCTAAACACGGGCTCAAATCCATTCAGGTAGAAAATTATACAATTCAATCCTCTACTAATGTATATTATTGAAAAACAATTGAAATGAATGCTTTATTCCAAAATCATTGTTCCCTTGAGGTACTCAGATTGGGTGGCCAACTTGGTGTTTGTTAAGAATAAGAGTGGATAAATACACATGTGTGTTGACTTTAGGAACCTAAACAAGTGTTCTCTAAAAGACAACTATCATTTTCCCAAGATGGACCATATTTTGCAAAGGCGCGTAGGTTCCCATAAAATTTCCATGTTGGATGGATATTATGGTTATAACCAAATAGCAGTGCTTGAACCAGACAAAGAGAAAACAACCTTCACCACCTCATGGGGCACATTCATGTATGACAAGATTCCCTTCGGACTGATGAATGTAGGAGCCACCTTCTAGAGGGCCATGGACATTGAATTCATTGGTCAAAAGGACAATTTCATGACTATATACCTTGATGACATCACCATATTCTCCAAATATGATGATGAGAATCTACAACACCTAGAGTGGATTTTTCAAAAATGCAGAAGGTGTGGAATCTCTTTGAATCCCAAAAAATCTCATTTTTCTATGTTATAAGGAAAATTCCTTGGCCAGATTATATCAACAGGGGGAATAAAAATAGACCCAGAGAGAGTTGATGTTATCCAGAAAATTGACATCCCTAGGAATAAGAAGGCTATTCAATCTTTCATAGGAAAAACAATTTTTTTAAGGAACTTTGTGCCAAATTTTTTTGAAATCATAAGACATATTACTAACATGTTGAAGAAATATGTTGACATCAAATGGTCACTAGAGGTCACATCATCCTTCCATAGGATTAATCAATCTTTGGTTGAAGCTCCTATGTTGGTTAGTCTAGACTATTCCAAAGAATTCCTCATTTTCTCCTTTGCTTGGAAACTATTGTTGTTGTATTGTTGCAAAAGATTGAAGAAGGGAATGAAAAACCCATTTTCTTCTTTAGTAAACCACTTCACGATGTTGAACTGAAATATGATATATTGGAGAACCAAGCTTATGCATTGGTCAAATCTTTGAAGGCCTTCAGGGTGTATGTTTTGCATTCCAGCATAATATCCTATGTTCCTAGCAGTAGTGTGAAGGAAATTCTAGTTCATCCAAACAGTGAAGAGAAGAGGAGAAAGTGGATTGTCAAATTGTTAGAGTATGACCTGCACATAAATCCCACCAAGCTAATTAAGGGGCAGGGCCTTGCAAAATTGTTATCAGACTCAAACTACAAAGCACTGCAATTACACCATACTTTCACCAAATACGATGCCTCCATGATGTAGGTTGGAAAGGACAACATGCAGGTACTTGATCATTACTCTCTTTTACCCTAGTATAGAGATGTTTTGTACTTTTTACAACACCTATAATCTCCACCTAAATTGGAAAAATATAAGGCTAGGTCTCTTAAATTGAAAGTTGTAAAATTCTACATCATAAACCAAAATTTGTATTGGAGAGATCGTGCTGGTATTTTGTTGAAATGCCTAGATGAGGATGAGTCTAAACAAGTCATAATAGATATGAATAGAGGGGCTTGTGGAGGACATCAATATTGGAAAGCTACAACCCTCAATATTCTAAGGGCGGGATACTACTAGCCTAGAATCTTCTCTTATGTGTTTTCCACGGTCATAGCTGGTAAAGAATGTCAAAATTTTGTTGGAAAATAGAAATTGCTCTCACTACCCCTAAAGCCCATTACTGTTATTGGTCCCTTTTAGTAATGGGGACTATACTTTATAGGTGAGATAAACCCACCCTCAAGTGGACAACATAAGTGTATTCTTACTACCACCGACTACTTCACTAAGTGTATTGAAGCTATGCCCACCAGGAATTCTACTGACAAGGTGATCATAAATTTCTTGGAAACGAATATATTTTCCAGGTTTGGTTTCCCCAGGAAGTTAGTAATAGACAATTCCCAAGAATTCAAGTCAAAGGCCATGATTGACTTATGTGGGAATCACAACATTGTCCTAACACATTCTACACCATATTACCCACATCGAAACAGGATGGATAAATCATCAAAAATACCCTCATCGGGATCATCAAGAAGTTGTTGGATGAAAACTAATATTCTTAGGACTCTAATCTTAAATATCCCTTGTGGGATGAAAGGATCAGCACCAAGAAATCACTGGGAACCTCACCATTTCAGCTAGTTTATAGGGTATATGTTATCTTTCCTACTCAAATCAGTATACCAGTTTTAAAAATTTTACAAGAGGAAGTTGGGGAACCTAATGACATCCAGAGAAGAATTTTTCATAGTATTGAAGTACAGCAGAAGAGAGAAGAACTGAATCAGAGAATTGAGGCATACTGTAGCAATGTCAAGGAAGCCTTTGACAGGAAAACCAAAAGGAAATCTTTCAAGAAGGAGACCTGGTCTTGAGGTGGTATTTGAGGACGAAGGCCACGCCTAAACATGGTAAGTTAGATAATATTTAGTTTGGTCCAGTCAAAGTGGTCCAGGTTCTGGATAATAATACTTTCATATTGTAAAACCTAGATAATCCTAAGATATTTAGAGGCCTAGTTAAAGGGCGCTTCCAGAAACATTACTTTTCTTAATGGACCAAAGGGGGTCCATCTTGTACCATAGTTTTTTTTCATTTGCATTTTGATTTGATAGTTTTGTTTGAATAAAGAATCCATAGACCAACAAAGGAACTGGGGTGTAGCTATAGTTATAAGTTTCATATTGAATAAAGACAGAGAGAATGGTTGGCAGACAAAAACAGAGGTAAGTTACAATAAGTGGGAGCAGTTTTTGAGAAGTAAGGCACCTGATATACTCTTCTTATCACCTCACAGGGAAGTATTATCCCCATTTGGATCCAATGTTGAAACATAAGTCTGCACCTCTTCTCTTTCTTGAAATAATGTAACTACAAAGAGTTTTCTAATTATTATTGATGTAGTATTCATTAGATCAATCCCCTTTTGTGGATTGATCATGTTGGGTATTGTAAATGACCAAATCCCCTTTTGTGGATTGATCATGTCGGGTATTGTAAATGACCAAATCCCCTTTTGTGGATTGGTCAAACCCTAATTGTAATGGGCTAAATGAAAATTTGGCCTTGGAATATATTAAAGTGGTTATAACCACCCAAAATATATTAAAGTGGTTATAACCACCTAGAATGAGAAGTCGACCCTACCAATGAAAAGACACCCCAGTTTAGCATCTACCAGATTGTATAAATAAGAGAGGCTAGCACCTCATTTGTTCACTCACTCACTTATTCATCAGAGTGAAATTTTGGAGTTGCAGTTGGAAAAGAAGGAAGAGAGAGAGAGGCACATTAAGGAAGTTTTTGTTGGGTTTTCTCCCCCATGAGGGTTTCCCAGGATAAATGATGTGTCTCTTGTGATTGTGTATTTCTCAATGATCCTATCTATGTTATGGTTATCTAGAAAATTGAAAATAAACCTAATAATAGCTTAAACCTTAAAATGGTATCAGAGCTAAGCTGAAGAGAGCATCTTTCACAATAAAAAAGAAAAATGTCATTATTGTCGTACATGAAAATTAGGGATTTTTATTGAAGAAGGTTTTCAGCCTCAAAGTCATCTAGAAAAGTGTACCCTAGCCCAAGGAACTCTTTGGCACCTTCGGCGCACATTTTTCAATGGGTATATCTCCTGGAAAGTGAAACCCTAGTTTTCACAAAGTACTAGAAGTACCAAAGTACCAGAAGTACCAGAAAACCAAAAGCACCAGTCTAGAAATCTGCAGGTCAAGTTTGAGGGGGTAAAATTTGGATTTTCAGAAATATAACTACACCAACTTACTCGCCTTAGCTCAGCGCATCTATCCCCTAGATCAGAATTTCAAAAATTGAAGTTTGAAAAATTAGGGTTTCCTCATAAAACCCTAAGTTGCAGTTGCAGTCTCAGAACCAGTTGCAGTATCAATTGCAGTTGTAGTACTAGTTGAAGTATCAGTCGTAGTACCAGTTGCAGTCACCCTTGAATTTTTTAAGAGTTGGTGATCATTGTCACTGCTACCAGATGGTGCCACTACCTGCAAATGTTATCTGAGGTATGTACTCGCATATGTTTAAAAATTTTAATCTTTAAAGGGTATTTGCAAGAGAAGGGATCTCTTTCCATAGATCCAGAAGGATCTCAAGATCCAACACATTCAGAGGAATAATGCAACCCAGGTTTGATTGTTCTGATATGCATCTATTTGTTATGACATTATTTTGATCTAGATTGCATGTTGAAGCTATGACCATCATACTAACCTTTGGTCAAAATTAAAGTCAAGGTATTAGATGGATTAAAGTTGAGATCATAGAGTTTATTCTCTAACCCAACCTTCTGTCAAGATAGCATATTGTCTTAGTACAAGAAGACAGGTTGAAGAAAGCACTCGTCATCTTGAGTGAAGGAGAATTGGAAGAAAAGAAGCACACTCATTCTTGAGGACAAGGCTCCAAGTTCCAGGTTTCATTAATTAAGTTGATAAGATTCAAATTTGCACTTGACAAGTTGATGACTACCCCTTTTCAAGTAAACACTATAGTTGAGATAGCAGTTCTTGAAAAGTATTATACTTGGTAGCATGCAAGCATATTGAGATAAATGCTTAATGTAATTATTTGCTTGATACAACTAACATCTCCTCTAGGAGAAACCTCTTGTGTTAGTTATAGGTTTTCGTGGAGGAATGTTTGATCACAACACTATAAGAGTGTTGACCTCATTTCATATTGTATTTCTTACTTTTGATCTTTACTTCAGATAGGTCACAAGTGATAGCTCTAAAGGAGATAATGTGATGATTATTCGTGCTATTTTTTTATCTAGTATTATCAAAAGAGTATTATTCTTGCTTTTTGACCTTGTTTCAGGTCACAGGTGATAACCCTGAGGAATCTATAGTGAAGGTTGTTGAAGGAAACATATTATATGAGACATGAAGTAGACTATGTACATGACCATATGCACACATGTACCAAAGAAGATGAAGAAGAAGCTATCTCTTGAGTTTCAAAGTATCTCACATGAAGATTGATTGAAAGGAGCAAAAGGCCCCAAAGATGACCGAACATTAGAACAGGAAGCAGATCTCGTTTGAAGCCTGACTCTGTCTTCCATATTTAGACTTGGTATTCAACACCAATTATACCCTATAAGAGATGATGAAGTCCTTGTAGACTCAGAATAAATCAAGAATAAGCTTAATCTCAGAAAGGATCATATGAAGAGACAACTTCCAGGACTAGGAAACAGATGTCGTGAGAAGACTAGATCGTAGCTTCATAGACTCCTATGAGATATGAAATCGCCTAGAAGATTCACTTGTTTTAGTGACAAAGAAGGAAGTCAGTCACAAAGACTAGGATATGGATTCTTCCGTGAGACTAGAAGAGAAGTCAGTATTGACTTCCAATATTGATCTATATAGATCAAACTTGTTGTAGATGTACGAAGCCTGATGTGTGTCCAGAGGATTCTCCCAGCAAAAGGGAGAAGACTATGCCGAGACACTTATTGAAGAAATAATTCCATTATTTATGAAGACAACCAGAACAACTATGATTCATATATAGTATGAGATGCAGGGGGAGCAATCCCCATATTTAAAATTGAGTGGTAGTTACTGCATTACATTAGTTGGGTCATGGAGACATGACTATGATGAAATATAGTGTTACCTCCATGAAAGAAGAAGAGATATCTTCAGTATCAAGTTATTGAGCCACTCTCAGTTTCAGATGAAGTTGTTGTCACGATAAAATAAGAGGAGTTACTCATAGATTTCAGTAGTCATAGTGAGAATGAAGCAACCATTCTCATCTTCAGAGAAGCTGCAGGTGCAGAGTCCCAGATTCTAGAAGGAACAGTTGCAGAAATAGTAGAGGACATACTCCCAAACAGTGAGATAGATAGTGCTTTGCAGAAAGCACATAGAGCTAGCACATGATTGTGCATATTGAGTTGCAGTTGAGCAAGTGTACCAAATTGGTACAATGTAATGAGAAAAAATGATTTGAAGACTGAATATAAAAAGACTCATGTCTGTCAATTGAAGGAAGCTATGTACGTGTTGAAGCAATCTCCTAGAGCTTGGTATGGAATAATTGATAGTTTCCTGATGAGCTTGGGCTTTAGCAAGAGAAAAGTTGATTCTAACCTCTATCTCAAGGTTATAAATGATGAGCCAATGATGTTACTAATATATGTAGATGATGTATTCTTGACAAGATGAAGAAAATATCATCACAGATTGCAGAAGAAGCTTGCTATAGAGTTTGATGGAAGACCTAAATTCATTATCTCTTAGGTATTGAAGTTTGGCAGAGTACAGAGAAGATCTTCCTTAACCAAGGGAAGTATGCAGTTAAAATGAAGAGGTTTGACATGTTGAAATGTAAATCCATGTACACACCCATGGAAACAAACTTGAAGCTCCTAGTTGACACTTCATCCGAATTGATTGATGCTACGATGTACATACAGATCATTGGATTGTTGATATATCTGACGAACACCAGACCAGATGTATGTTTTGTTGTGAACGCCTTGAGTCATTTTTTGGTAGAGCCCAGACGTGTTCACCTAGTTGCTGGAAAACATGTAATGAGGTACCTTAAGGGTACATTAGATTGTGGTCTCAGTTATGATGAAGATCATGAATTCAGACTGAGTGGTTATACTAATTCAGATTGGGCTGGAAGTGTCTCTGAAAGAAAGAGCACTTCAGGATGTTGTTTCAGTCTGGGATCAGCCATGATATCGTGGTAGAGTAAGGATCAATTCAACATTGCTCCGAGCATGGAAAAAGAGGAATACATTGTTGCATGTTTCGCCAGTTGTGAATCCATATGACTTCTGATTTTGTTGACAGATCTATTTGATCTGGTGATGGAAGCCACCGTGATTCTATGTGATAACCAAGTTGTATAAAGATGATGGAGAACCATGCGTTCCATGATGAGTCGAAGCACATAGAGATCTGGTATCACTTCATTCATGATATGTTGCATAGAGGAGACATAAATCTCCAATATGTTATCACGGATGACAAGTTGTTGATGTGTTGACCAAGCCTCTATCTCGTGTAAAGTTTGAGCACTTTTGAGATAAGCTTGGTGTAGTCCATAAGGACCTCCCTCAAAAGGGGGAGTATTGTTGTGATGCCAGCCCCATGATGATGGTCTGCCAGCTTAATTGTTGTGATGATGTACCATTTTAATTGTTGTGATGATGTGCCAGCTTAATTGATGTGATGGTGTGCCAGCTTAATTGTTTTGATGATGTGCAAGATTAATTGTTTTGATGATGTACCAGCTTAATTGTTGTGATGATGTGTCAACTTAATTGATGTGATGATGTGCCAATTTAATTTTTGTGATGATGTGTCAGCTTAATTGTTGTGATGCCAGCCTCGTGTTGATGACATGCCAGCCTCATGATGTGATGATGCACCAGCCTCATGTTGTGATGATGTGCCAGCCTCGTGTTGTGATGACAACTTTGTGTTGATGATATTGTGTAGCCAGCTTCATTCTCTGATGCCAGCCTCGTGTTGAAGACTCTTAGCCTAGTGATGATGTTGATGATGCTACAGCTTTCGTGTTGTGATGTTGTTGTTGTTGATGATGCTCCGGCCTTTGTGTTGTGATATTGTTGTTTTTGATGTTGTATCAGCCTTGTGATTTCATTGATGATGATGATGATGTATTAGTGTTATACTAATCCATGATGATGCCACTTCAACTTCTTGCTGAAGTTGATAATGATGATGCCACTTCATCTTCTTGCTGAAAATGATGATGATAATGCCACTTCAACTTCTTGCTAAAGATGATGATGATGATTCCACTTTAGCTTCTTGTTGAAGATGACGATGATGATACCACTTCATCTCCTTGTTGAAGATGATTATGATGATGATGATGTTATTTCATCTTTCATGTCGAAGATGATGATGTTACTTTAGCCTCACGCTGAAGATGATGATGATGTTACCTTAGCCTCATGTTGATGAGGATGATGATGCCATTCCAGCTCCCTATTTTGAATGATGATATTGATGATGAGAAAAAATTACGATGATTTATAGATATGTCAGTCAGTGTTCCAAGATGTTTTTGATGATGTTTCCCTCTCTCTCACCTGATGTTGTTGTAGAATACACTTCTTGTTAAGGGGGAGTGTTGAAATAATGTAACTACAAAGAGTATTCTAATTATTATTGATGTATTATTCATTAGATCAATCCCCTTTTGTGGATTGATCATGTCGAGTATTGTAAATGACCAAATCCCCTTTTGCGGATTGGTCAAACCCTAATTGTAATGGGCTAATTGAAAAGTTGGCCCCGGAATATATTAAAGTGGTTATAACCACCCAAAATATATTAAAGTGGTTATAACCACCCAAAATGAGAAGTCATCCCTGCCAGTGAAAATACACCCCAGTCCAGCACCTGTCAGATTGTATAAATAAGAGAGGTTAGCACCTCATTTGTTCACTCACTCACTTTTTTATTAGAGCCCAAGTTTGTAGCTACAGTTGGAAAAGAACAAAGAGAGAGAGAGAGGCACATTCTTGGGAGAGGAATTTTTGTATTGTTTGGTTTATTCTCTTGGCATTGTATTGGATATCTATATTAAGGAAGTTTTTGTTGGGTTTTCTCCCCCATGAGGTTTTCCCAGGATAAAGGGTGTGTCTCTTGTGATTGTGTATTTCTCAGTGATCCTATATATGCTATGGTTATCTAGTAAATTGAAAAGAAACATAATAATATCTTAAACCTTAACACTCTTTCCCTCCTTTATCCTATATATCTATAAAGTTTTATTTTTTTCTTAGTTTCGTCTTCATGGTTTAATGAGTCATATTGAATTGTTCTTACCCTTATATTGACTTTGCACCATTTTCTTTCTTGGAAGGTTATTGCATGTTCTAATTTGGGTTAATAACATATGTCATCTTGATTTATCATTATTGAGATTATAGTAGGCTGACCAAGCCTTTTTAGTACAGAAAAACATTGATTGCAAGAACATACATGTTCTTGCAAATAGTAGTAAAGTGTGTTGTTTAAATTATTTAAACCTTCGAAAATTATTTAAATATTTGAAAATGACTTGTTGGCACTGTTGGGTCACATATTTGTCCATATTTTCATCATCTATAGACATACATTCCATCCCTTCTTCATCATATTATCATTCATTTATCATTCCATTTGCCATACATTTGTTACAACTTCTCATAAAATGACATATTATTTGTGTTATGCTTTAGTGGTTAAAAATGATTATTCTTCCTTCATTTTTAATGAATTAAAAACTATTATGCATGGATTTTCTGATGATGGTTTGACAAGTAATTTTATGTAGCAATAGTTGCAGCAGTCAAGGTTCCAACCTCCAAATGGCACATGTGAGTTCCAACTCGTGGTTAACCATTTTCAATGAAAAATGTGGTAGATAAGGAGAGACGAATTTGCGTGGAATATTGTGCACAGATGAGGATGAATATCGAAAATCCAAGACATGGGTTTTGTTCATAATGGGCCCAATTGAATTCATCACATGTCGTTTTCCAATTGGATCTACGGTTTGAGAGAAATAAGTGGTTCTTTAAAAGGGTATTTTTCCATATTTACAGTTGCGGTCAGTTCTCTAAAATTAGAAATTTGTTTGAGCAACCCAAGGATTTGGGGATTTGA
The DNA here is from genome assembly GCA_000966675.3 of Picea glauca. Classification (NCBI taxonomy): domain Eukaryota; kingdom Viridiplantae; phylum Streptophyta; class Pinopsida; order Pinales; family Pinaceae; genus Picea; species Picea glauca. The sequence goes on from JZKD02S0686481.1 coordinate 188,987, forward strand.
TTTGTATAAATAAGACCTATTCAATCAGGAGAGAGTCAATCATGAGATTATATATAATTTATTTGTAATAAAAGGATGAACTTATGTAATTTCTAAGTTTTCTTCAATAATACAAAGGAGTTGATGGATATGCAATTATGTGCAACTTTCTCTTAATCGTGTAAGTCTTTTGGCCACGGATGCTAGGTGAGACAGGGCCCCCTCAATCTGGTATGTGTTGGTCTTATTCATTTACTTGTATTTTTCTTTTCATTGTCTTAATTTATCTTGGTTTATGATTAGTTGATCATTACTTACAGTTGTATGTTGTTTATTAGATTGTTGTTATAGTAAGATTCAATTCTTGTTGTTGTTACTCCATTTTGTTAATACTCATTTAATTTATGTAAGAGTGTGTTAGTGATTTTATTTCAGCTGATTGTTTTTTAATGCAAGAGCGGATTTGATTGATTTTAAGTTATGTGTTTTATTTTATTAAATAGATAATAGTGTTAGTTGGAATTTGTTGCTTGCATATATTGTGCATGGTAACTTTGAAATAAAAAGATTCCTCGGGTTGACAAATTAAATGGTTGGGAAAATACTACAATGAACTTAATTCAACATTAGTTCAGCCCAATGTAACGATTGTTGTTCCTTTGAGTGTAGTTGTTGTTCGTTTGAATGGAACAGCTGTCGTTCCCTTCGCGTGACTGTTGTTCCTTTGAGTGTAATTGATGTTCATTTGAACGGAACAACTGGCGTTCCCTTCGTGTGAATGTTTTTCATTTGAGTATCGTTGTTGTTCATTTGAATAGAACAATTGTCGTTTCCTTTACGATTGATGTTCCCTTTACAGGAAGTGTCGCTCATTTGAATAGAAAAAATGTCGTTCCCTTTATGATTGGTGTTCCTTTATAAGTGTTGCATCTCTGGAGGCTGGGTATTGAAAACGGAAGGTAAGAACCTACGTAGGCAACAAGTAAAATGCTTGTGCCAGCACCTACCTTTGGTTGATGCATAGAGGTTGTTTTTAGGACATATTTAGAGCCCAACATTTTGGCGCCATTGTCGGGGAAGTTATCAAGGGTGCACAAGTCCAACTGACATTGTTTTTTTTAGTTGCATGTTCTTGACTCCGAGGTGAAGGGTCAAGGCATGTAGGTTTCTTGATTGTTTCTTTCTTTGCATTTAGTTTTTAGTTTTTTATCATAAATCTTATCATTTATCTTAGTGGTGTTGTAATCACCACCCATCCTACTCACAAGTTGACAGGAACATTTGAAGAAGGAGCCTTGAGATAGCACATGAAGAATCCAATAAAAAGATGGCAGGTAAGAAGGAGACAGAAGTTGTTACCTTTGAATTCCCCATCAGATATCCTAAAGGAGTACTACAAATGCAAATCATTCCCCCATCCAATCTACCAAATTTTCACAGTTTGGCAAATGAAGACCTTGATGCATTCTTATTTCAATTTGAAGTACTTTGTAGAGGTTATGGTTATTTTACTAATGATCAAAAGTTGAATGCTTTTCCTCTTACTCTAAAAGGAACATCCATCTGATGGTTCATGAGCCTTGGTGGGAATTATATACAAACTTGGGAAGACATGAAATATGTATTCGTGCAAAGGTACCAAGATTATTGCAGGGTCAGTGACGATATATTTGGAATGACACGAGGAGAAGAGGAGAGTTTGGAGGAATATGTGGAGAACTTTCAATACAACCTTCAAAGATCTAAACAAAAACAGTTGGGAAAAGAGACCTTGAAAATACTCCTACTCAAAGGAATCCATGATGAATCTTTAGAAATCTTAAATTTGATGGGAACAGGTGATGTATTTCAGTTACCATATGATGATATTTGTGAGTTATGTAGAAGGTATTCAAGAGGGAACTTCAAGATTGGTAAGAATTCTAGTGAGCCTTCTTCTCAATATGTTAAATCTACTGCAAAAACAAGAGTTATAGGAGCTGAAATCAGTAATTCAATTGAAATTTTTAAAGCTGATATCATTAGCTCATTAAATTCACAATTGGATATTTTGAAGGATAAGAAGAAATGGGAGGAACCTGAAGAAACAGTTTGTCCTCGGTGTCAGAAGAAACATCTTGCAATGGATTTTCATTTGGATAGTCTCATAATTTGCGGCATATGTGACTTGATTCATTCAACAGATCGTTGCCCCTCCTTAGCCAAGATAAAAGAAATATATCAAAGAGATCGAGGAGTTGCAGCAATTTCACCACAACAACCATGGCCTACATGTATGATTCAAAACTCTATCCCTCCATTTCCTTACTCTCACAAGCAATCATTGAATATTCATACACCATGACAATTGTGGAAACCCCAATCTCACTCCTACCTACCTTGTCTACAAGGTTTCCATGGCCCATCTTATGATCCCATGGCTATTTTCCCTCATGTTGCGGCAACCACCAATCCTCCATACTTTCCACAAGCTCTTCAACAACATCTCATTTTCCCATTAAGGTCATCCACACAAACCAATCAACTATACTTTCCATACTTAACTTTTCATCAATATCATCCATGCCCTACACAACTTCTTGTTCAACCCACCTCGCACTCTAACCATAATAAAGTAGTGCAGTATACTTACATTGTTGACCTGCACAACTTTCCTACATTTACCACTTATCTTGCCTCACCTACACCATTGCAACAAATTCATATGAGGCCTAGGTGGGTTGTAAGTCCAAGACTTGAAAATGAAGTTTCTTATCATCATCAGCAAGCCGAAAAGATCAACAAATCTAATGAAAAATAGACATTGGAACCGAAAAGTGAAGCATCTTCTACATCATGGTCATTGGATATGAATCTCTTCTTCATTCAGGAAGATCGTTTTTCTAAAGAGATTCATGGTGTAACAGCTATAGGAAATAAAGGGAACAAGGACTATATTGAATCTTGGTTTCAATCTGTCACCAATCCGCAGCTTCATGCTATACCTCAGTGATTCTTGGCACCATCATTTCAAGGGAAGTTGGTCTTTCATATCCTGGTATTCATAAAGTTGTATTTTTCAGTTGTGGGTATGAGCATATTTGAGACTTTGTTACGTAAGTGGCTTCATTGGATGTATTTTTATACTTGAGTTAAATCATTTTTCAAGTAAAGTAGGGTAGGGTAATGAATGAATGTTCAATAAATGCTTAATGGAATTGATTAGTTTAGTTCTAAGCATTAGTATCCTAGTTTAGAAATAAAAATGAGTCACCTTCAAGAGATCATCATTCAATCCCTTGTAGCCTTGATCTCATGGACTTTCTTTCAAAAATCATCATTTTTTTAAGTTTTAGCAGTTGCTGCAACATGTTGTGTAAGTCAATCTAGGTACTCAGTGCTTGAAATTTTTGGTATGGGCGTGTATTCTATTGAAATTTATATCTTTAAAAACATTCACAGCTATTCTGGTAACTTTTTGAGAGCCATATTTCATTTATTGGATTTTTGTGGCATTTTGGCTTAAAATTTTTACTAAAACACAGTTGGGAAAGTCCATTTTTGGGAGACCAAATGGATTTATTTTCAAAACCTGTTTACATCCCAAGTATCTCTTTGAATCTATTTTCCAAACCAATTTGAATTTTTTAGATTGGGCATCAAACTAAAAGGTTATGGTCAAAATATTAACAGGATGTCAAGCAGGCAGTTTAGGAACAAAGCTAGGACAGTCACTTTTTGGATGTCTTATTGGATGGATCTTGAAAACCTGTTTCATCGGTATATTCCCCTATGAATTTAGTTTACAACGCAAATTGAATCACTCAATTTGAATATCATATAAGGAAGTTATGACCAAAACACTGATTGTTTGTCATAAATCTGCACTTTGAAAAATGTGTCTTCCCAGTTGTTCATTGGTAACTTTCAATCATCAATTACTCTTGTCATTAAAACCTATTTCTATTGGAGATACCTACAAGAATCTAATCTCATCTCCAATTGGAATCACATCAATCTGTCAGCAAACGAAAAATTTATTCCTAAACCCATGACTATTGGTCTAGTCCGGAATCCGAAAAACACCTTGTCATGAAGGGTTTTACTGAGCATATTTGGCATATCATCACATGGAATTTCCAAACATGTTTCTAATGGACATATACCTCTAAATTTAATTTTATTTGGATTTGGAATCACTCAAATCGGATGGGAAACAAAGAAGTTATGATCGAAATAATGTTGGGTAGTATATGTTGTCCAACACTCCTGAACAGGTGTAAAATGAATTTTGTTTCATTTATTTTCTTTGGATTTGTTTTATAAGTAACTACATGTTTTGTTTTTTGTTTTTTGTTTTTTGTTTTTTGTTTTTTGTTTTTTGTATTTTGTATTTTGTTTTTTGTTTTTTGTTTTTTTTTTTGCATATGTCTTGGATGAAGAGAGACCGTACACCTCTCTTCTCCATGATCTCACATTTTATTGCAGGTAAGTGCTTATGTTTCGCGGGTACTTGGAAAATCAAAGAAGGTTAATACATGCAGGTCTTATGTTTTGAAGACTTTTCTCAAATTTTCAAATGGATTGAGAACATAACAAATGGAGATATTGGTGTGCAAACCATACAAAGACCAATGTTTCAAAATTCAAGTTCCATTGCTACATTAACCATGCCAAGAATCCTTCTAAGAAGACATTATGCGCATCATGCTCATTCATTAATACTATGATATGCCTATACATTTTTTTTTCCCTCTACCATTCCATCCATTCCATTACCTTATGTTCCATTTCATCACTTTTATACTTTCCACTCCAATCATTGCTAACCCATTAATAAAGTCACTCGGCTCCCTTACCTCTTGCTAATGAAAATATTTCATCTTCAGTTCTTCAAATCCTTTTGTCTATGCTCGCATTGGATGATGTGGGAATCCTTAAGGCCCTCCTTCTAACAAATCTCATCCCATCGACTCTAACACATCATCTGGAATTGAGGTTAGAATTTCATAGTGCCCTGATATCTGCATACATCAATGGTAGATCTCATTGTTGTTAATCATGGGGATTCATCAATGCCTCTTGATTGACTAATCTTGCAGCTGACTCAACTCCAACAAATCCATTCGTACATGTCAAGATGCACTAAGGTACTTTAGAGCTCATTGTCATCAAAGGTGAGTTTCTTCACATTGGTTAATGACATATGTTAATGGCTAGTAATCCAACGATTTCTTTCCATGCTCGACTTCAGCACATTCATTCACATGGTAAGAATTCTACCTCAATTTTGTAGCAGTTGAAAATTATGTGATCTAATGGTTTCAAAAGTGACTTGCAGCATCATTTGTTTCAGTAGTTTTGCAGTCCCTTTCCATTTTCATTTCAGCATTTGATTTTCAGAATAAGAGAAGGAGATTTCTGCTTTTGTAGAAGAATTCTTCATCATCATTTGTTTCAGCAACAGTAGTCTTACATGCAGCCAGCACAACATCATTTCAAATCAGATTCAGCCTCACTCTATTTCATCTCTCATGCACATCTGTCTCGGCATCAGTTTGTCTTACATCAGCTTCAACAGACATCAATCCATCCATGCCAATCAAATCTTTCATGGAGGTAAAACTTGAGGTAAAATAGCATGACTTTTATTTATTAAAGATTTAGGAAAATGTCATGAAGAACCACTAAGTATTTCTATTCTCCATTTTCATTTCATAACTCATCTATTACCTCTCTTATCCATCCATTACCATATCAACCTTCACCTCATGCACTCCCAACACCCAATTCAAATCCTTCCCTACATCTCCTAACATGCAAGCATGAGCAATTGATTTGTTGTTGCCACATAAGAACCAGAATAGAGAAAGGAAGAAAATCATGATGTCCATTTTCATACAAGCACATTAAAAGTTAGAGGTATGGTTTCTTTGGTTCATTTTCATGATGTATTAATTCATCTCATGGGTTTCCAATTATCTTTTCCAACCTTTGGACTCACAATTGAAACAATGTCTCCACCCAAAAGTTAAAAAGAAATTTATGTAGTGGCTTGTTTCAGAGGCACCTTTCCCACAGTTATTGCAAGAAATAGAAGAATCCTATGCTACCATACAACAAATAAAAAATCACTTTGATTCATTATCTTTTCCATGCAACAACAATCATTAGTTTCCGCCCATGGTTTCATATTCAACCATCTATTCTCAGCATCATAATTTTATTGTTGAAATCTTAGAAAGTGAAGGTATATCCAAGGAAAATTCAAATATCCATTGTGTACTTAGATTTTAGCATGCTACTACAGTCTAGCATGAAATCTATGGCAGAAAATTGGGTCACCATTGGTACATGTGGCAACAAATTTACCTGGGTGTTGGGAAAACTTATTGGAATTTCTAGATTTTTTCATTGGTTGGCTACATTTTTTTATGAGTTATCTTCATTACATGAAGAATGGACCAGATACTATGCATGCCCAATAATATATTTGAAGAAGAAATTTGACTGTCCACAAGAACCTACAGTAAAAGAAACTATTGTAGAAGCCATTTTCTTTTAAACACATGGGTAGAAATACAGAGGTATGTGGTTCATTTTCTTGGTTCATGATACACTGATGCATGTATTGATCCACAAATTCTGAGCACTTCATAATGATGGTAAAAACTTTGGTCCTTACAGTCTTAATGTTATCAATGATGAAAACCTGTGAGGTAACCTACAAACAAAGCAAGTTGTTTTGAGATCTGGAATCCCATGATTACAGGGCTGCAAACCCCATAAGTGAAACTGAGATTATTGGAGGGTATATCATATGGTATGTGGATTTTCAAATACATATGGTTAATCATTTGATGGTAAACTCATGACATGGCCATCTCAATCACATTATGAGATAACATTTGATGTATTTCCAAGATTGGAGGATTGGTATTTAAGCATTGATAAGGTATTTACAACCAGCAGTAAAAGATAATCATGTACAAATCATTTTGCAGCAAGTTCATGACCAGATTCAAGGTTTGCAGATTATTTTCCCATTAAAAATGTTGCCTTGAAGTACAACCAAAACCTATTGAGGGAATTTGATGGTGATTGCGTTGTATACATTAGCAAGGGGTACTTAGAGATGATTGTCTTCTTATGCATTAGTTTTCTGCAAACGATCTCTTTTGAGATTGTGTTTAAGTTTGATTTCATAATGTAGCATGAGGACATGCTATACAATCAGTGTGGAGCATAAGACGGGTTACTATGCATGATGGTTTGTTCTCTCATTTTCCATTCATATTTATTTTTCTCATACATGTTATTTTTCTACAAAAAAAAGTGCAGAAATTGATTTGGGCATATCTTCCAAATGACGAACTAGGTTGTCATGTTTTTTGGTATGATGAAGCATGGGATAAATATGCCTACAAAACCCACTTTGTACTTTTTAAAAAATGTGGTGTTGTCAGAACTGTTTCATGAGAGTTTTAATTACGAGGAGTTTCAGCAACAGGATATCTTGGGATTTGTGTATTGGATTGCTATGATTTTTGGCAAGAATGTGCATTAAATTGTGACATATAAAACTATCAAAATACCTTCTTCATATGAGTTGTTCTTTGTATGAAAATCCATTGTATCAACAACATTCAAATGAGTCATTAACATCTTGGTTACTACAATGTATTGAGTTGCATGAGGACATGCAACATTTTTAGTGTGGGGTAGATGTTGGGTCACATATTTGTCCATATTTTCATCATCTATAGACATCCATTCCATCCCTTCTTTGTCCTATTATCGTTCATTTATCATTCCATTTGCCATACATTTGTTACAACTGCTCATAAAATGACATATTATTCTTGGTATCCTTTAGTGGTTAAAAATGATTATTCTTCCTTCATTTTTAATGAATTAAAAACTATTATGCATGATTTTTATGATGATAATTTGACGAGTGATTTTATGTAGAAATAGTTCCAGCAATCAAGGTTCCAACCTCCAAATGGCACATGTGAGTTCCAACTCCTGGTTAAACGTTTTCAGTGAAAAACATGGTAGATAAGGATAGACAAATTTGTGTGGAATATTGTGAACAGATGAGGATGAATCTCAAAAATCCGAGACATGGGTTTTGTTTAGAATGGGCCCAATTGAGTTTAACTCAGGTCGTTTTCCAATTGGAGCTACGGTTTGAGAGAAATAGGTAGTTCTTTAAAAGGGTATTTTTTCAAATTTACAATTGTGGCCGGTTCTCTAAACTTAGAAATTTGTTTGAGCAACCCAGGGATTTGGGGATTTGATTTGTATAAATAATACCTCTTCAATCAGGAGCGATTCAGTCATGATATTATATAGAATTTATTTGTAAGAAAAATTTGAAATTATGTAATTTCTGAGTTTTCTTCAATAATACAAAGGAGCTGATGGATCTACAATTATGTGCAACTTTCTCTTAATCTTGTAAGTCTTTTGGCCACGCATGCTAGGTGAGGCAGG
>JZKD02S0686481.1:197493-210480 GCA_000966675.3 Picea glauca
GTGTTGGTCTTATTCATTTACTTGTATTTTTCTTTTCATTGTCTTAATTTATCTTGGTTTATGATTAGTTGATCATTACTTACAGTTGTGTGTTGTTTATTAGATTGTTGTTACAATAAGATTCAATTCTTGTTGTTGTTACTCCATTTTGTTAATACTCCTTTAATTTATGTAAGAGTGTGGTAGTGATTTTATTTTAGTTGACTGTATTTTCAAGCAAGAGCATATTTGATTGATTTTAAGTTACGTGTTTTATTTTATTAAATAGATAATAGTGTTAGTTGGAATTTGTTGCTTGCATATATTGTGCATGGTAAATTTGAAATAAAAGACTTCCTTGGGTTGAAAAATTAAATAGTTGGGCAAATACTACAATGCAATTAATTCAACATTAGTTCATCCCAATGTAACGACTATTGTTCCTTTGAGTGTAATTGCTTTTCATTTGAATAGAAAAACTTACGTTCCCTTCGCGTGACTGTTGTTCCTTTGCGTGTAATTGATGTTCATTTGAATGGAACAATTGTTGTTCCTTTGAGTGTCATTGTTGTTCATTTGAATAGAACAACCATCATTCCATTTACGATTGATGTTCCCTTTACATGAAGTGTCGCTCATTTGAATAGAACAATTGTCGTTCCCCTTACGATTGATGTTCCTTTATAAGTGTTGCATCTCTGGAGGCTGGGTATTGAAAATAGAAGGTAATAACCTATGTAGGCCACAAGTAAAATTCTTGTGCCAGCGCCTACCTTTGGCTAATGCATAGAGGTTATTTTTAGGACATATTTAGAGCCCAACAGACACCTATATGTGTATGCATGCTCATGTGCACTCAAGTTCACGAAATTTTTCCTTCAGATTCATCATTACATAGTTCATGTTAAGATCATCCAAGTCGCACCTTCATTTCTCATCATCACATCTTTACAGGGAATTAAAATCATAGGTGGAAAATTACATAAGAATAAAATTCACGTTCAGCTCATTTCCTGCAGCAAAGTTTTTCAACACAAAATTTTGTCACCCTGAAACTGATGGCATTTGAAAAGAATAGAGCCACGGGGGCTTGAGTTGTTCAAAGTTGTCCCAGAAATCAAGGATATTTTTGTCAAAGAAGAATGGTATGACTTCATTTGTGCATTCAAGGGAAATCATACATGTGTGGTTCTATTGTTTAAACAAATGTTTGATGGGTTTCAAACCCAACTCGGGGACACTTGTATCCACATTACAGAACATTTCATCGGAGCAACATCTGATCTCTCGGTCTGTGGAGAAAGGTGGTTTAAGAATGGTAAGTTACCCTTGGAACTTTGCAGTATTTTTTTGGTGTCAGAGCACCAGAACCCCGACTGGAGCTAGGGAATTCCCATCACATGGATAAAGGAGGAATATAAAGGAACCCTCACAACAGTCCAGAGATACATCATAGGTGAGGGCCAATTTTCAATTGTGCATTGTTACCACCTTATATTTATCATGCACCTAAGAGGGGATAAAGAATTAAAGTTACCCTTTTATTTACTCTAACTAAGATGGCCAGAAGGTTTCAAATCCACCCCAAATATTCCCACGGAATCTTGTATCATCAGGGTTTGATTAAAATTTTGGTGCTATTCTCTTTGGGTGAAATTAAAATTCCTCGGGACCACTTTCTGCAATTTGTGGGTTTACAAGAACAAGAACAACACCATGATCTACAGACTGAGGGTGAAAATGATGAAGACAATCCATAATGGAGGGTTTCCCCTGAACCTCATAGCTCTTCAAAGGTTTTCCAACAAACATCAAACAAGAAAAAGGCCTCCAAAAAAAACGGTACCCCATCAAGAAGAAACAAATCAGCCACCTCAGTGCAGGAGGAAACCCATCGAATGCAGTTAATATCTTCCACTTCAAAACAAAGATAAAATGAAGGTGGAATATTTTCTAGTACATAGAAACAAGGACAAGATACCCCATAGGGCCCATTGTGACCCAACAATTCTAAAGATGAACATGTGACTCCCATCATGCAGTAGGGTGAAGTGTCCAAAACAAAAATGAGAGTGAAAATGAGATCTAAGTAACACAATATTGACATTGTAAAGGTAGAATTTATTCCCATGGAAACCTTACTTAAGGATTCCCCTAAAGCTAAGTAAATCAGAAAAAGGAAATGGAATCAAAGCCCTAGAATGCCCAGTAAGCCCAATACGAAAACTAGAATTACAAATCAGTTAAGACTGAATTCCAAGGAAATTTTTAACCCATCATTGAAATATCCCCAACCAACTATGATTGAAGATGAGAACAGCTCTGGATTTGTCAACATGAAAGAAATGGTAGTCGATACACTGAAGAAAATGACAGGGGATAAATAAAAATTGAAATTCTACAAGGGAAAAATTTCAGGGGTGTGATTTGTAGCTATCAAAATAGAGTACCCTATAGATTCAAGTTTATAATAAGATGCATGGAACTTTGGCCTAGATCTCGAGCAAGATTCTAATGGAATTTCCCCAAATGCAAGGTTACCCTCCAAGCAATTTTTGGATGACGTCAAACCAGAAATCAAGGCCAACATATCAGAAATTCAAGGGTCTACAAAAGAAGCCCATGGCATAGGATCTAAAGTAATGCACAGGAATGAAATGAGATCCATAAAAAGAAAATTTCTAGTTGATCATAATAAATATGCCATTGATGATAAGAAACATGTTAAACCAAAGGAGGAGGATAATGAAGCTATAAAGGACAACCACCAGGTGCATGAATTAAAACAACAAATTCAGACTTTGCAACAACAAATTCAGACTTTGCAACAACAAAATCAAGAGTTGGAAAAGAAACATTCTAAGCTGCAAAAAAAGTACCAAAAACTACAAAGAAAGCATCAAAAAAATTGCTTACTCATGAAGGAGATCATATGAAGAAAAATATTGTTTATAAAGAGGAAGAGTCTAAGGATGATGCCAGCTAATCAAGATATCTCCCAGTTAGTGTAACAACCCTAGTTAAATAATTAATTGTCATAGCTAAATAATTGTTTAAAGTATATTAAGTTTAATTAATTGTCCTGGATTATTAATTGTTTAATGTATATTAATTAAGATTGATTAATTAATTAACTCATTAAATATTTCGGTAATGAATTTAAGTTTAATAAATTTTAATTTATTAAAAGAAAACTTAACATATCGAAGGATGGAACCGTTAAGGAGAAGGGGATAAGGTGGTTGGCATTGAATGGAGGGATAACGTGGTTGGCATTGAATGGAGAGATAAGGTGGGTGAGTATTAAAGAAAGGAAGAGGCGGTGAATGGGAAAGGGGGGTTATGAGGGGGAAAAACACTCGGGGAGAAGGGGGGAGTTTTGCAGGGAGCATTATTTTGAGATTAGGAGACCGTATTGGGGCATTGGGAGGGGATACATTTTTTTGGAGATTGGAAGAATGTATTACGGGTTTTGGATGGAGAAGCTTGTCAAAGGACTGTTACAAGGGGGGGCACCTGTTGCTGGGAGTTTTGGGCTCGGGGCTCAGGAATCTTTACGGAATACTGGAGCTAGGGAGCCAGAGAGGCTCTGTTCCAGCTGGTTGGGTGGTTAGATGGTTTTGGGAAATGCATCAAGTAGAGCATCAGGCAGAGTTGCAGAACAATGACAACATCAGTTAGAGGTATGTATTTTCATTTTTCTGTTGTGTTATATAATTTATTATGATCTGCTCATAAAATTTAATTAAGATGAATGATTATATGTTGGTTATGAAATTGTGAAGATGTTAGGATAGCATTTATCTAATTTAATTTATGTTTTATAATTAAATTTATATTTTTATAAGGCTCTGTAGGAAGAGGCCTTACACATGGTATCAGAGCCTTGGTTTAAAATCTGGAGCCAAGGGCCTACCTACCCACCCATCCTCTTGACTCTGGACTGAAAGCTATGTTTTGTGTCAATCAAACAACCCTGAAAACCTGCCTGAAACCCCCCTAAGACTTTAAAACTTGTTAACCTATACAGGTAAAATCTTTCAAAAGGGTGATATAAACATAAAAAAAAAAACTAGAGGTATAAATAATATATTTAAGGAAAACTTGTAAATTTGGGCCTGAGGGCCAAGCTCCAACTCCAGTTCCACCTAACCTGCAAGCCAAGCACAGAATTATTTTATTTATATATAAACATATCTATATACATATAAACATTATGCACATTGAAAATGAAATGGTGTAATATTATACAATTTGAAAGTGTTAAATCAATTTTAACACATTGAATACATATCGATTTTGCTCACGATTTTCTAAACAGATAACTATATTTGAATAAACAAAAAAATATATATGCATATATATATATATGTATGTATAAGGTAAAGAGAGAGTTGTGAGGGAGCAGAAATTGGATGGTGTTGTTATGTTCGTTGATGACAACAATACTCATAATTTAGATCTTTTGATAAGATACAGTCTGTGAAATGGATGTGTGCACTATCTGTTGGCATTCTTTCATATCGTGGTCACTCAGAGATATTACGGATGAAAGAAACTGAGTAAATGAAACTGGAAAGTGAAGGGTTAAAAAAAAAAAAGTAGATAAAGAAGAGAAAAGCAATAAAAGAAGTAAAATATGTAAAAAAGAAAAGAAGATAAAAATGCAAGAAAAAATTTAAAAAAAAAAAAAAGAATTGATAGTAAAAGAAGTAAAACAATAAATAAAAATTCCTCAGGTCGTTTAGTTGGTTGGCATACTTTTAATTCCATTCCATATGCCAAGTAGAGTGCCATATTTATTGATGATGGGGCCACTGTATTGCCAAGGAGACTAGAGTGGGCGGGCTTTGCAATTAATGCAAGACTGGTTTGGAAGGATAGCGATAAACCAACTTGGGTTCGAGACTGGGATGATTGGACTGTATATGGTCAGGTAGTGGAGAGTCCTTTATCTATGTTGAAAGATGATTCATTTGTGGAGCCTATTGGCAGATGTGGTTGCAATGTATTGTTGTGGTGGCTTCGTATGGAGGCTCGTGCAGACAGTAAATTTCTCTGTGGATGGATTATAGACCCCCTTCGGAGATTATGGTTCCAACAAAAAAAAACAAAAATACAGAGCACCTGCGTGCCTAAATGAGATTAAGATTAGTTTGTTGATGCATCTCATCAGTTCCATCGTCTTCATTTTCTGTGCACTCTCAAGTTCAATGATACTATCCTCTGAAGCACCTCGACAGAAATTCGGCCTCTACACAGTGGACATAAACCCTAGTGAGATTTAGGGTTTCATGTAGGGAAGCGTTGAAATCTGTTGGCAATGGGATCCTTAGACGACTCCACTACAGCGAGGAGATCAGAGAGGAAGGCCCAAATTCAATAAGGATTAAACTAAGCATCCAAGTCCACGAGTTGTTGGCCAACATAGCACATAAATACGAAACAATAACACAACCTCACGTCAACACACAACTAAGCGCCACACAGAGGACAAACCCACATGGGATCCCTTCCTTTGCACTGGAAATAATATGTAAAATGGAGGCAATGATAATTCAAAGAAGAAAAGAGTGGTCATCCTTCCCCTAGAAGTTGGCATTCGCCTCCTCTACAAGCAGAGGGATTCAAAACTGCACCTTATTAATATTATTCAGCATCTTAAACTTTTGAATGGGTCTCCTCATGATTAAGAATATTACGTTCACTACCCTGAATGCAACAGAAAAAAAATAAAAAATAAAAATAAAACGGCAATGTTAGTTGTAAGTTCGTGTGAATACCAAGCAAATGATACAAACGGAAATTGCAAGAATACAAAGCATATTACCGAAGAGTTAGAGTTGGTCATCGATCACCAGTACCTAAGCCCACCATTAGAGCGACGAGGGAGGAGCCTACAAGCAACCAACCGATAAACCACCAGATCCAAGCGCACCTACACTAAACTCAGGATGTTAATTGAGACAAGACCAAGCTTCCAGGGCCAAAGCCATCGAGGGAGAAGCCTGTGGCCATTACCATAACTCTGCCTCAGTTACAGAGTGGGAGAAGCCCAGGCCGCACTTGCATAGTGAGAAAGGCGGCAAGTGATGGAGCGTTAGGGTTTGAGGATAGTTTAGGGTTTGAGATAGAGAGACGTGTAGAGTTAGGGTTTGGGGGTTTTGGGAACTGAGAGCGGGAAAGAAGGGCACGTGGGCCTCATGCGAGGACCCACGACGCCCTATGTTTGTTTTAAAATTTCAATTTAATTAATTTTTTTTTGTAGTTTGTTATATATTTTTTTAATTATTATTAATATTCGTTAGATTAATTTAATTATGATTTAAAAATAAATAAAAACAATTAAATTTTAATAACAAAATTTAGTTAACTCAAAAAAAAATCAAATTAAAGATTCAATTAAAGTTTAATTAAGTTAATAAAGTTTAATTAAGTTAATAAAGTTTAATTATTAAGTTTAATAAAGTTTAATTATTAAATTTAATAAAGTTTAATTAAAGGTAAAGTAAAGTTAATTTAGTTTTAATTTTTGGTAAAGTAAAATTAACTTATTTTTAATTTAAGGTAAAGTAATTTTTAATTATTAAGTTTAATAAAGTTTAATTATTAAATTTAATTAAAGGTAAAGTAAAGTTAATTTAGTTTTAATTTTTGGTAAAGTAAAGTTAACTTAGTTTTAATTTAAGGTAAAGTAAAGTTAATTAGTTTAATTTAAGGTGAAGTAAAGTTAATTTAGTTTTATATATTTCAAAATCATTATTTTAGAGTAAATCACATTAAGTATGTTCAAAATCACATTAATTAGTTTTAAACTAAAAGTTTAATGACCTAAATCATGACAAGAGGGAGGGGTTTCATGCGCACTAGGAAGGTAAGTTAGAGGAATAGGCTAGTGTGGTACAGTGCTAGCATAACTACCAGGCAAGAGGGTCAATTGTTTTCTTAGGCGAAGACATCAAGATTAGATGCTTTAACCCTAACCTAGCCACTTCCCCTAAAGAGAGTAACATCTGTTTACAAACAAGTAAAAAAAACTTACGCCTAACCTTGTTTTCTATTTAAGTTACGCAAATGTGGAATGTCCTAGACTCACCCTGACGAACTTTGGTTGATGAAGATTCAAGTATACAGAATGGTTAGGACGAGAGGAAATCAAGGCAGAGGGGCATCGATGCAAAGACCACCAACGCTGCCACCACCATCGTCTGAATTAGCTCTCATTCTACACTCTTTGGAGGCCATAAATGAGGCTTTAAAGGGGCGTCATCCAACAGGGATCGAAGTGGAGCCCCCACCATCTGGAATGGGTAATCCAGAAGCATCAAGAGATTCAGGCGGAGGGCCTCCACCCGAAGACATCACTAGAGAATTGAAAAAGATCAAACTTCCAAAGTTTGTCGGGGGTCATGCCAGTGAACGTGCGGAGGCATGGTTGGAAGGAATGACAAGGTGTTTTGCCTTAAGAGACTATGTGTACATGTCGAAGGCGAAAATAGCAATTTTTCAGTTGAGAGACAGTGCCCTAAATTTGTGGGGAAACCTCGAGAGGAAATTGCACCTTACCCTAGACACCATCTCTTGGGAACTTTTTGAGGAGAGGTTCCAAAGGAAATATCTACCATCTTACTATGAGGAACAACAGGTGGGAGCATTTCATGCTCTAGTACAGGGAAACAAGACCGTAGAAGAATACAAGATCAGGTTTATGGAATTGGTCAAATATGTTTCATACATTGATAATGATCAACGACAAGTAGAATGCTTTGTCTATGGGTTAAACCCTAATATAAGGGCCATGGTGCGGATGTGGAAACCGTCTTCAGTAGCAGAAGCAGTCGAAAATGCACGTTATGTAGAGGAACACATGAACTTAAATGGAGGTACAAGATCGACCTTTTTGCATCGTCCTGGATTCGTGGGGAAGACCCCTGGGACATTTTCCAGGGGAGGGAGCTCAAGGCCACCTCCATATGGTAATAGAGTCGCACCAAGGACAGTTTCCACATGTATTTCAATGGCAGCGAGTGCAACATCCCGTTCATCACCAACAATGTAGGTAGGTCCACGACCATCTCAGGGAGAAACTAGTAGGGGCAGGGGTTCTAGGGGAAGGAACTCATTTCAGAGACCGTCACCAAGCAGTGCGCAGGTTCCATATCATCTTACATGTTGAGGGTGTGGAGGACCCCATTACCAACATGATTTCCTAGAGTTGCAAGCAAGATTTTTGCATAGAGAAGGAAAAGCCCCAATGGGAAGAGCAAGTGGTAGCCACCAAATTTATGCAGCAGTTAATAATTTCCAGGCAGAACATCAATCCATGGTGGTGGAATCGTCAGGTACACTAAATCATATCAATGTTAAAATTTTATTTGATTCTGGTGCTACAGATAGTTTCATTTCACCATCTGCATTAGAAAAAAGTGGGTTGGCAGCTTACGAGCATGACGACTTTAACAAAGTCAAGATGGCTTTGGGGGGAAAACAAGCGGTAGGACCTAGCGTTAATAATTTTCTAGTAGACCTGGGAGTGTGTACTACCAGGTTGAAGGCATACGTCACTGCCCTCAGAACGTATGACCTAATCATTGGAATGGATTGGTTAGAATCCCATTGAGCTATGGTAGATTGTTTCGCAAAAAGGGTGTTTTGTGTTGACGACGAAGGAAGGCCAGTAGAGATCCATGGTGTACGGAGAAAGGCGTCTCTATGCTTTATCTCAACTATGAAGGTTAAATGGTGCTTGAGGCAAGGGCGTTGACTTTATGTAGTGGAAGAAGTGAGTGAAAGGAAAGGACCCTCCTTGGATCCGTACTCAGTATTGTCAGAATTTAAGGATGTTTTTTCGAACGAGTTACCAGGGTTACCTCCTGAGAGGGAGCTTGATTTTACTATTGAGCTAAAACCTGGTGCAGAACCAATTTCCAAGACTCCATATAGAATGACAGTGCTAGAAATTTGTGAGTTGCAGATGCAGTTGAAAGAGTTACTCGACTTAGGACTAATAAGGCCTGGTGCCTCACCTTGGGTGCACCAGTAATTTTTGTAAAGAAGAAGGATGGTTCCTTACGACTGTGTATAGATTACAAAGACTTGAACCATGCTACAGTGAAAAATAGGTACCTAATTCTATGAATAGATGATCTCTTCGATCAGATGAAAGGAGCAGTGGTATTCTCAAAGATTGATTTGCGATTAGGGTATCACCAGTTAAGGATTAAGGAAGGTGATATTTCTAAAACTTCCTTTCGAACTTGATTTGCGAATTACAAGTTCGTGGTAGTACCTTTTAGGTTAACCAATGCACCAACAGTATTCATGAGTCTCATGAACGGCGTATTCCGGAAGTACTTAGACCGTTTTGTACAAGTGTTTATAGATGACATCCTCATCTATTCCACAAACGAAAGAGAGCATGAGGAACACTTGCAAGTGGTGTTGTCCTGCCTTAGAGAGAAAAAATTGTATGGGAAGTTGTCGAAGTGTTCCTCCTTCCAAAAATAAATTCACTATTTAGGTCATATCATTTTTGGCGAAGGAATCTCTGTGGACCCATAAAAGGTAAAGGCCATCATGGAATGGTCAGTGCCGAAAAATGCTCATGAGGTAAGAAGCTTCATGGGGCTAGCAAGTTACTATCGGAGATTTGTGGAAGGGTTCTCTAAAATAGCAAAACCCATCACCACTTTGCAACGCAAGGGGGGCAGGTATGAATGGACAGAAGAATGTGATAGTGCATTCATCAATCTTAAGAGGTTACTAACTAGTGCGCCAATTCTATGAGTGTCGGATATGGAAAAGGACTTTACAGTCTGCACAGATGCCTTGAAGCAAGGGTTGGGGGCCATGCTAATTCAGGATGGAGGAGAGATAGCTTATGCGTCAAAGAAGTTGAAAAAACACGAGGAGATTTACACTACTCATGATTTAGAGTTGGCAGTTGTAATGCTAGCTCTGAAACTTTGGAGGCACTATCTAGTGGGGAAAAACTTTGAGCTCAAAATGGACCATCAAAGTTTAAAACATCTCTTCACTCAAAGGGATCTGAATGCCAGGAAAAGGTGATGGAGTGAGTTCATGAGTGAGTATGATTTTGGTATTTCTTATATCAAGGGAAAAGAGAATGTGGTCATGGATTCCTTGAGTAGGAGACCACGTGCCTTCTCCTTGGTACCCTTAAAGGTCAATCTGAGGGAACGTGTGTTGACGCAACTCCTTGGAGACAGTTGGTATTTAAAGGTTACCTCAAACCTCTAGAATGGGAGGCAATTAGATCCAAAGTATGAAGGATATAATATGGAAGAAAACGAACTATTGAGATATCAAGGAAGGATGCACATCCCCGAAAGTGGGGATATTCGAAACATCATACTAAAGGAAGCCCATAAAGCACTTTATTGTGCGCATCCGGGTGTGAAGAAAATGTACGCAAACATGAGGAGGCTCTTCTTCTGGGTAGGCATGAAGTGCGATGTATTCCATTTCATCTCCAAGTGCCTAGAGTGTCAACAAGTGAAATCCGATCGCCATCACCCGGCAGGTCTCCTACAACCACATGATGTTCCCATGACCAAGTGGGAAGTCATTTCTATGGATTTTGTTGTGGGGTTGTCACTCACATCTCATAGACACAATGCCATTCTTGTGATAGTTGATAAGTTAACCAAGAGTGCTCATTTTATTTCGGTTAGAGACACTTATGATGTTATTGATGTGGCACGTGTGCTTGTAAGTGAGTTCATCTATTTGCATGGGATACCTAAGAAGATCATTTTAGATAAGGACTCCAGATTCACTTGTATGTTTTGGACAAGTTTGTAGTCAACGTTGGGAACTCAAATGAACTTAAGCACAGCTTATCATCCTGAAACAGATAGGAAAATTGAGAGAGTAAATCAAGTCATGGAAGACATGCTTAGGATGTATGTCATGGATAATCAAACCCATTGGGAGAAGTATCTACCTTTGGTAGAGTTCGCCTACAATAATAGTTTCCATATCTCCATTGGAATGTCACCCTACGAAGCTCTGTATGGAAGGCCATGCAGAACGTTGTTGAGTTGGGAGTGGTTAGAAGGCCGAGTAACAATTGGGTTAGAACTGATTCAAGAGATGGAGGAACAAGTGATTCATATTAGACAGAGACTAAAGGAAGCACAGGATAGACAGAAAAGTTATGCGGATGCACACAGGACTGATCGAAGTTATAAAGTAGGAGATCAGGTTTTCATTTGCATCAGGCCTAATAAGAGTACCATACAGTTCGGGAAGGGGACAAAGTTGTCACCTTGATTTATAAGACCGTTTAAAATCCAATAGAAAATTGGACCCATCGTCTATCGTCTCGTACTGCCACCCCACTTGCATAAATCTCATAATGTTTTTCATGTATCTATTCTACGTCATTATGTTGCTGATGAATCACATAAACTAAATTGGAAGGAATTGCAGGTATTGGATGTGGGAACCCTCATGGTAGAACCATTACGCATATTGGACCATAGAGTCCGACAACTCAGGATCCATCTGGTAGACCAAGTTAAGGTCCATTGGGACAAGTTTAGTTCAGGATATGCTACTTGGGAGGATGCCGAGACGTTACGACGATATTATCCCTCGCGTTTTTTGACCACCTCGAGAATATGTTTTCGAAGGTTGGGTGTATGTAACGCCACCTTTTGACTTAGACATCTAGGATTACCTGAGGCCTAAACACCTTTATTTTATATTCACAGTGAAACTATTAAGTGATACACTTGAACTTTTAAGACGTATGAACCTTTATGAATGTTTAAATATATTTGAATAATGATGTGATCTACTATGTGAATGTAAATTCTATGAATATTTAAATATTATTGATGATGAAGGATATGATGCGATATATTGTGTGAATGTGAATCCTATGAAGTTTTAAATGCTATTTGAATGATGTTGGATATGATGCAATCCATTATGTAAATAATAATTCTATGAATGGGTATCATTAATTGAATTATGGGATATTATGAGATCTATTTCTAACTTGAAAAATTTGATGTTAAAGTTGTTGGTATGTGACTACCGAATTGAAATTATGGTTGTATGCAATTACATGATGATAATGCATAGATATGTATGAGTTTGTGTTATAGACTAATCTGCAAGTTATTGGGCTATGAAATAGCCAAGGGATAATGGTGATGAAAGTGGATGTCATGATCATCGATCAAGAAACAATATGGTATGAATATTTGTATGTGAAATTATATTGTTTTGGATACATTGCTATGATATGTGGACCAGTGTAGGATTTCAGGAGGTGAAACTGCTCAAAACCAAATAAACGATGATAAAACTCCCAGCAACACAGTGCCACTATATATTCCATTATAAGGTGTGGACCCTAGTCTTGTTAGGAGGGGTGGAGGCATTTCCCACCATGTATCCTCTGAAACCTGGAGTTATGGGAGGACAATGTTAGCTCATGCTCCCCTAGACGTGTGATGATGTCTGTCAGATGCCTGCTGGGGAATCTTGGTCACGATAGTGACACTTCCACTTACGCGTTATATTTGGAGTTAGGTCAATATAGTTGACGCTCCAAGATAGTCCAGCAGAGGAAGGATAGGAATGGAATATGGAAGTAAGTTAGGGAGGAAGGATGAGTAGAAATAGTTGAGAGTGTATGGAGATTTGTTTTGTGGTGGAATTTATCGTTTTTCCTTCTGAAAAGAAAAGTGTATATATGAATATTCATAATTACTTAATTAAACTACAATTGTCTAAATAATATTGTTGAGCTAGATAATTGTAATTAAAGGATTTCACAAACATTTGATTAGGTTATTGTCTGTTATAAAATGAATAGTCTCATTGAATGGATTGGATGCATACAAAAATTACTAGAGAGATGACAGTTATTGTTATTAGTACATGCACGAGACTTGTATGTACTAGCTACACATGCATTTCTTGCACATGTACACTAGTATGTATGAGTTTTCTTGGCTTACTTACTAATAA